>SJYA01005168.1:0-38324 GCA_006410615.1 Neotragus moschatus
GTGTTGTGATTCATGGGGTCCCAAAGAGGCAGACATGACTGAGTGACTGAACTGAACTGAACTGATAAACACACCATCTTTATTTTTTTAACTGAAATAGAATTTATTTCTATTGATTATTTGATATTATTGAGTATAAAAATATCAGATATATGTTTCCCAAGTGAGTGGAGTTTTTGTTCAGTTACCTCCATGTGTGTATGTGTATATGTTCAGTTGTATGGAACTCTTTGCAACCCCATGGACTGTAGCCCCCAGGCTCCTCTGTCCATGGGATTTCCCAGGCAAGAATACTGAATTGAGTTGTCATTTCCTCCTCCAGGGGATCTGCCAACCCATGACCAAATCCTCATATCTTATGTCTATTGCACTGGCAGGTGGATTCTTTACCACTGCACAACCTGGAAGCCCATGTATTTAGGCTATTAGTATATCTAGTTACCTTTATTAAAGATGTCTTAATTTTATCTTTGAAATATCTGATGTAGAATGCCAAGAGCATGCAAAATTTCTGATATATAAACCAACTTTCTCTTTTCTTCTTCATGTTGTCAGTCTCAACTTTTTCCCACATCTGATTATCTATAAAATATTTGCCAATTCCATCTTACAGAAAATATGTGGATTATGAATTTCTTCTAAGCATCTGAGAATAGGCAGCACATTTATGAACTTAGGCCCTGGAGTCCACTGATTCAAAATGACTCATATTAGAATAAACTATACACACACACTTGAAAATATAGATACCTAATACTTTACCAAATTTACTATTCAACTAGACAGATAATACTTACTTGATAGGCATAAAATGGCCAGTTATTTTTGCTCCTAGACTATCTCTGAGTTCCAAGTTTCATGATATATTTTGGGAATTCCATCTATAGAGAAAGTTGCCTATTTATTTTCTGTTTCACATTTACAGGATTTCCACTGATTCCTGCTTGTATTCATGCTGTTGCCAGAAGATTATATTACAATGACAAGTAAGATAACCTCTTTTTAATTTCAATTGGAAGTAAGTAGAATGAAAATATTCAACATGATTTTCCTGCTTTTTTCCCTAGCTGCTGGATCAGTTCTGATACACAACTTCTCTACATTATTCATGGCCCAATTTGTGCTGCTTTATTGGTATGTAATTAAAATGCTCCTTTTTCATCACTGTTCATAGCACAACTTTATTTCTTGAAACATCTATGATATCCTTTAGGATTTCAGTGGACATAGACAGCATACTCACAGTGTTTGATTGAAGAGGGTTTAATGAAGATGTTTGGTTTATTTGAGGGGTTTTTTTTTTTTTTCAAATAACTGGAGGGCTTATTTGAAGTGTTGGCAAAAAGAGTAAAGGAACTAATTCACAGGATGATGAGGTAGCAGGGGCCGAAAGTGGGACGCTATTATCATGGCTAGACTTGAAGAGAAGAGGAGAGGACAGAACAGTGTTCCTGGGGTTGGGTGAGTGTAGGAGGGCTGGCCCAGTAGCAAGTGTGGCCTTCGGTAGAGGAACACAGCTGCTGCCAAAACCACAGCCTAACAGGGAAAAAGGAGAAAGGAATACTCAAACTTCTCTCTCTGCCCATGCTCTGGTCTCCTGGTTCCTCCCATTGGCCGAATGCAGCAAAAGTCTGAGGGCAAGAAAGTCTGGTGACAAAGTGATCCTCAGAGCTGTCTCAGAGCCTCCAGGGTGCCGAGGACAACAAAGGAGGGCAGAGGAGGGTTCTAGTGAGTGTGGGTGGCAATCAAAATTCTAAATCAGAAGGTTAAGGAAATAATACACGAACTTAACAAGTGAGAAATGTAACAACAGTTAGCACAGTTCTTGAAAGAGCTTGTCCACATCAACGCTGGGAGGAAAGAGAACGTGGTGCAATTAGGATAAAATACTGCATAGGAATATAGCCCATCTGGCTGCTCAGTAAGAAAGGAAGTGAAAATCTACATTATGTGCATAACCTTTTTTCTATTTTTTTCTGGCCTAACAAAAGATTGGGAGCCCTTTTTTTCTTCCAGGATGAAATGTTCTGCCTTTGTTTAAGCTCTAGGTCTTCTCACTGGGCAATTCCAAGATCTCGGGAGGTGCTCGAGCGATTGTTTATATGGTTACATGTTTTTTGCACAATTTTTATAAATAAAATATTTCAACTACAATCAGTTTCTTTCCACTCAGACTTCCTCTGCCACATTTCCCCTTGAGCAGGGTAGTAATAGAGTGGCTACATCACTTTTGAGATCTTGCTAAGGGGAAATTAAGAGAGGATGCATTTAATTTGTATTTAGTGAGAAGTGTTTATCTCACTTCAGTGCACAGTTAAGTGATTGCTGGCTAATCTAGTAGGGGACTACTTTCAGGAATCCTGTTGCCACTGAGCTCAGGCTTCCTGCTGTGAGCCTACGTGGTATCATGGTGTGAAAAATGTCCCGTGGTACCTACCACCTATGTGAACTTTATGGGTGTTGGAGTTAATATGTTTCTTCTATTTTACTTACTTAGTTTTTCTCTAAGATAGATGAGATTCAAATGTAATTCATCTAAACTTCACAATTCTTGCTCTATTTGTATTTAAAATAAGTGGAAATATTTACAAAAAATCAGGAGGACATTCTCATTTCTAGTTTCACATATTAAATCAGACTTGCATTTTGGAGAAGCACTTTGCATTTAGAAGTTTTCTTATAATGAGTGTCTAAATTGCAACATTTATACTGATTTTTATCATTGTGATCTTTGCATATTAGGATTATAAAATATTCTAAATTTATAAACAGATAAAATGGTATTATACCTCTTCTTCTATGGGTTGGTGATAATTTCCACTTAGTCAAAACTTTTAAAATAGTAATGAATCCCCTGGGAGGGAATACAGTAGGCTAGGTGGAATAGCAGCTGATGTGTTGACTCATCACATTTCATTTGTACACCTGTTGAAGTGGCTTATGTGGCTTTTGTCTTTAACAGAGACATTCCTATGTCTGTAACCATGTTTCTTGTCATAGATATGTTTCCATCAGGACTATAGTTAGCTGTTTATTTTTGAAGTGTATGCTCCCTTGAATTCTCTAAAAGAATGGTAGTGGAATATTTTTATGCCCAGTTATTTTCATAATACATGCCTCAAATCAGCAAATGTGTGTTATTTGTCCATTGCTTTCTATATTAGATGAAATACTATCATTATTTTTCCAATTAATAGAAGTATGTAAGATATAAATTGCATATAGTATGCAGTTTGAAAATTTTAGATTATTAAACAGAGCACAGATGCTAAAAATCAAGATGAGAAAATAGGAAAGAGAATAGCATATTAGAAAAAGAACCCTAAGCGGCTTTTCTGGGGCCAATATCTGTAGTTCTATGGAAGGCATAAAGAATGGGCAGAGAGGAAATAGACAAAATAGCAGATATTGACATGGGTGAAGATAAGAAAGAAAGCATAATTCAGCCAAAGAGTGAGAGAGAGAGAAATATATTTCTGTAGAACTCTGCTTATTTCCTGAACACTATATTTTTGAAGTTTTATATCTCCCTTTCAAAGGGAACATTTCCTCTTGGGGAAAGTTGTTAATTCATAGGACTTTAAAATCACAGAAAGTGATTAACAGAAGGTTCTGCTGGGTGCCAAAATATTTTTAACCCTAGGATGATCTAGGTTGAATATCAACTAGTTTAGGTATGTGATTCAGCCTCTTCATAAGGATGAAGAAGATTATAGTACTATAATGGGGAGTTAGGATGATTTTTGTTACACACACAAATAACACAGAAAGGAAAAACTAAAAATATGAAAATGGCTATTATGATAGAATACATATTTGGATGGGCTTCCCCGGTGGCCCTAGGGGTAAAGAACCCACCTATGAATGCAGGAGACATAAGAGACACAGTTTTGACCCCTGGGTCAGAAGATCCTCTGAGGAAGACATGGCAACCATTCCATTATTCTTCCCGGGAAAATTCCATGAACCAAGGAGCCTGGTGGGCTACAGTCCATGGAGTCGCAAAGAGTTAGACAAGACTAAAGCAATTTAACACACACACACATATTTGGGAAGCACTTCGTTTGGACACTAATACAGAGTAGAGACTTAAAATAACTAGCCTTTGTTACAAACAATTGTTTCCTTTCTTTGGGATTAAAATATTCAAAGTTTTGGTTTTCTTAATCATAGCAGGATTTTAAAATATTGCATAAGAAAATAAACTAAGCAAAACAATCAGATGTTACTCAACTGAATGTGGTCCACAATAACACCACCATAATTTTATTTTTTAAGATATAAATCCATTAAAATTTATGTACTTTTTAAGTTAATAAATCACAATTCCAATATCTGAAGGAAACAAAGACATATTAATAAATATATTAATATCTGCACCCCATGCTCATAGCAGCATTATCCACAATAGCTAAGACATGGAAACAAACTAAGAAGGATACACACACAAACACAGACACACACACACAAACACACACATTATTATTTAGCCACAAAAAATGAGGAACTCCTGACACTGGAGACAACATGAATGAAACTTGAGGGCATTACGCCGAGCGAAATATGTTAGACAGAGAAAGACAGATACTGTATGATCTCACTTATATGTGGAATCTAAACAAATAGACAAGCTCATAGAAGAAAAGAGATCATATTTGCAATTGCCCTTAGGGGTTAGGGATGGAGGAATTGGATGAAGATGGTCAAAAGGCACAAACTCCCAGGTGTAAGATGAAGGAGAACAAGGAATGTAATGTACAGCGTAATGATTATTGTTATCACCACTGTATGATATATATGTAAGTTGCTGAGAATAAATTGTAAAAGTTCTCAGCATAAGGAAATTATATATATGTGTATATATACACATACATACATATATACATACATACATACGTTTTTGGTATCTGTATGAGATGGTTGACATTAGTTTAATGTATTGTAGTTATCATTTCACAATACATGTGAGATTAAATCATTATGCTATGCAACCTAAACTTAAATAATGTCAATTATGTGTCAGTAAAGCTGGAGAAAAAAATAAAAGAAAAATTCAACAGCAGAAATAAAAATTAATATTTAAGCAAGTATCTCTTCAACAGAACATATTCTTGCATACTGAAAATATTCTAAAATTTATAAAATCAGTGATTCTTCAGTAAAGATTCTTAATATGAAATAATTTCCATATGCCATTTTATTTTCTTTTAGGTGAATCTTTTTTTCCTATTAAATATTGTACGTGTTCTTATCACCAAGTTAAAAGTTACTCACCAAGCAGAATCCAATCTCTACATGAAAGCTGTGAGAGCTACGCTTATCCTGGTCCCATTACTTGGCATTGAATTTGTGCTGATTCCATGGCGACCTGAAGGAAAGGTTGCAGAAGAGATATATGATTACATCATAAACATCCTCATGCACTATCAGGTATGGTGTTCTTGCATCATGAAGGCACCTTGTGATGTTTGTATGTAAATTTACATGTAGCTTTGACTTCATTTTTGACTACGTATACAGCAAATTGATTACCAAAAAATGTATCTTTTCTATTTGGAATCAGATAATTCTATTTTTCTTTTACAGGGTCTCTTGGTATCTACAATTTTCTGCTTCTTTAATGGAGAGGTATGGTGACTGATTTTACTCCTTTTATCATTTTGTGTTTGTGATCCATTTTTTTTCCTTTAAAAAAGAGAAAGAATTATAAATCCCCTAGGAATAAGCATTTCAAATTCCATTTCTGTCAGAAAAAAGAACCGTAGAGGCTCTTTGAATATATGCAATTCTTCTTCCCAAAAGTTCAGGTCAAATTAGTTGAGGTTAGGGCAAATTCAGACTCACTTTAAAATATTCTGTCAGTGACTTTTATTCATATAGTCTTTCAACTTACCTTTTGAACTAATCCTATTAATTTTGGACTTAGTCTTAGGTACAGTTTTAGACGATCCTTATCTTCATCGAACATATACTCTAATGGGAAATAAAATTGCCTCATTTTAATTTTCTCTCTTTCTCTGTTGGCCTTATCCACAGTGTGGTCTTTGGAAACATTTTTATNATCGAACATATACTCTAATGGGAAATAAAATTGCCTCATTTTAATTTTCTCTCTTTCTCTGTTGGCCTTATCCACAGTGTGGTCTTTGGAAACATTTTTATGTCGAATAAAAAAGATTTCTAAAAATGTAAACCCAGTTATGCACAGAAGAGTGTCAGGAGATTAGGAAACATGATCAAGTACTCTAATTCATAACATGCAATGTATTCTGAGCTAGTTCAGGGTTTTTATCCAAGGCTTTCCTAACTGAAGTTTCAGGCGTTTTAGAAATTGGTACCACATTTCTTATGCATGTGAATAGAACTATACCTCAGTGGTGTGGGCTATATTGCTTTAGCTCTTTATATGTTTTAAATCTACTTGACAATGTTAACCTGTTGGAGGATCTTGGCAAAATTCAACAAAGTTTAGAAATTCAGACAGCAAATGATAAGACTTACATACTTGTAACTGTGAAGCTTATCACAAAGCTTGACTGGCAATACATGGAACCAGTTAACATAACTTTATAAGAATCATTTCTATGCAACTAATCAATGTCAGAAATCACGTACATGTCATGAAAAACTATATGTTTCTCTTGTTTATGTGATATTTTACTTAGCACATACAATTTCATATTTTATTTCTTAATTTTAAATATAGATTTTATTGTATATATATTTATTTATAATGGCATATAGAAGTATCAAACATATTTAAGTAGTCTCTTCATGATTCTTCTGCTGTGTAGAAGACAAGGGTGACTTTCTGAAGTGCGAAGTAGAGACAGAGAATGCAATTAGGAAGAATAGATACATTGTTTTGATAATAAAATTCAAATAGTATTTATTGTGTAACTATACATTTATTATTATATAAACTGAATTAGACAATCCAGTTGCTGCCTATATAGGATTTTACAACTAAATATAGATAAGAAAGCTACAGTAAGACATAAAGCATGTATGAACTAAGAAAGATATACCTTTGTATCTGCAGGAACAAATTTTATTTTTATAAAGGACTTTTTTTTAATGAACAAATCATAATCATTAGTAAAATATTTAGTGATGGAAGGCAGTGTAGAATAAAGGCACTGACAGAATAGTACATTTAAACCCAAAGATGCCACTTTGTTCCTGGCTGTAACATCATGGGAAGTGNAGCTACAGTAAGACATAAAGCATGTATGAACTAAGAAAGATATACCTTTGTATCTGCAGGAACAAATTTTATTTTTATAAAGGACTTTTTTTTAATGAACAAATCATAATCATTAGTAAAATATTTAGTGATGGAAGGCAGTGTAGAATAAAGGCACTGACAGAATAGTACATTTAAACCCAAAGATGCCACTTTGTTCCTGGCTGTAACATCATGGGAAGTGTTCTGAACCCCAAGGAGTCCCAGTGTATACTCTATTCAAAGGATATAAAAGCAAGTTCCTTACACAAATCTCGGAGGGATTAATGTAAACTAGGAATATAAAGTTTTTAGCACCATGCTCCAACCTCAGTAGACAGTACATTAAAGATCCTTATTAGGTTTGTCAAATCACTCATTTATAAAAATATATATATAAAGGGGTACATAACTCATATAGGAATCAAATCTCAGATTGACCCTTATGTTTAGAAAGAGTGCACAGGGAATATTTAAACTAATGCATAACACTCTTATTGCACTTTATCCACGGAAGCAATAGAGACACGGGCCTTGATATTTTCCCATGTCCTAAAATTGAGAAAATTTTGGCATTAGAAAATTAGAGTAATATAAAATTTTTGACCCAAGTTGTTACCAAATCCTTTAGCTCCCCACAACATCTCCAATATCTGTCCCCCTTTCTTCATCTCTAGATATAATACCTGCTTGTGTATGATTCATTTCTCATCTTAAGAAATACTATAACCCTTCTTTTTTTGTCTCTTTGCCTCTAGTTTTCCCCATTCTCATAACACAAAGACATGCTGTCAAATTCATTTTGTGTGGTTCCAACTATGTCATATACGTCTTAAAATCATTTGTTCAGGCTTAATTTCTTTTCTTGCTTTCCACATTAGGTCAAACNATCGAACATATACTCTAATGGGAAATAAAATTGCCTCATTTTAATTTTCTCTCTTTCTCTGTTGGCCTTGTCCACACTGTGGTCTTTGGAAACATTTTTATATCGAATAAAAAAGATTTCTAAAAATGTAAACCCAGTTATGCACAGAAGAGTGGCAGGAGATTAGGAAACATGATCAAGTACTCTAATTCATAACATGCAATGTGTTCTGAGCTAGTTCAGGGTTTTTATCCAAGGCTTTCCTAACTGGAAAGTTTCAGGCATTTTAGAAATTGGTACCACATTTCTTATGCATGTGAATAGAACTATACCTCAGTGGTGTGGGCTATATTGCTTTAGCTCTTTATATATTTTAAATCTACTTAACAATATTAACCTGTTGGAGGATCTTGGCAAAATTCAACAAAGTTTAGAAATTCAGACAGCAAATGATAAGACTTACACACTTGTAACTGTGAAACTTATCACAAAGCTTGACTGGCAATACATGGAACCAGTTAACATAACTTTATAAGAATCATTTCTATGCAACTAATCAATGTCAGAAATCATGTACATGTCATGAAAAACTATTTTTCTCTTGTTTATGTGATATTTTACTTAGCACATAAAATTTCATATTTTATTTCTTAATTTTAAATATGAATTTTATTATATATATTTATTTATAATGGCATATAGAAGTATCAAATATATTTAAGTAGTCTCTTCATGATTCTTCTGCTGTGTAGAAGACAAGGGTGACTTTCTGAAGTGAGAAGTAGAGACAGAGAATGCAATTAGGAAGAATAGATACATTGTTTTGATAATAAAATTCAAATAGTATTTATTGTGTAACTATACATTTATTATTATATAAACTGAATTAGACAATCCAGTTGCTGCCTATATAGGATTTTATAACTAAATATAGATAAGAAAGCTACAATATGACATAAAGCATGTATGAACTAAGAAAGATATACCTTTGTATCTGCAGGAACAAATTTTATTTTTATAAAGGACTTTTTTCTAATGAACAAATCATAATCATTAGTAAAATATTTAGTGATGGAAGGCAGTGTAGAATAAAGGCACTGACACAATAGTGCATTTAAACCCAAAGATGCCACTTTGTTCCTGGCTGTAACATCATGGGAAGTACTCAACCCCAAGGAGTCCCAGTGTATACTTCTATTAAAAGGATATAAAAGCAAGTTCCTTACACAAATCTCGGAGGGATTAATGTAAACTAGGAATATAGAGTTTTTAGCACCATGCTCCAACCTCAGTAGACAGTACATTAAAGATCCTTATTAGGTCTGTCAAATCACTCATTTATAAAAATATATATATAAAGGGGTATATAACTCATATAGGAATCAAATCTCAAACTGACCCTTATGTTTAGAAAGAGTGCACAGGGAATATTTAAACTAATGCATAACACTCTTTATCCATGTAAGCAATAGAGACACAAGCCTTGATATTTTCCCATGTCCTAAAATTGAGAAATTTTGGCATAAGAAAATTAGAATAGTATAAAATTTTTGAGCCAAGTTGTTACCAAATCCTTTAGCTCCCCACAACATCTCCAATATCTGTCCCCCTTTCTTCATCTCTAGATATAATACCTGCTTGTGTATGATTCATTTCTCATCTTAAGAAATACTATAACCCTTCTTTTTTTGTCTCTTTGCCTCTAGTTTTCCCCATTCTCATAACACAAAGACATGCTGTCAAATTCATTTTGTGTGGTTCCAACTATGTCATATACTTCTTAAAATCATTTGCTCAGGCTTAATTTCTTTTCTTGCATTCCACATTAGGTCAAACAGCTTGTCTTTGTCTTAATATCTCTATTTACTTTTTTATTCTCACATTTTATTTTTATCTCTCAGCCAAAATATTCTTATTTGCATTTGTCACTAAATAACTGTGGCTTGACAAGTCCTCAGGTTGCTTTCATCTCAAGTCCACTCAATCAAAAAAATGTGCACCGTTAGCATAAACTAGGGACTCTGGTCATTGGAAGGGCCCTTATCAGACATGGAAATGTACAGATGTTGGAGTTGAAGGTGTGTCTGAATATTCTCGTTTATGCTTACTGACTCAATATAAAGAAAATCATCTGTGTCTTATGNTTCCACATTAGGTCAAACAGCTTGTCTTTGTCTTAATATCTCTATTTACTTTTTTATTCTCACATTTTATTTTTATCTCTCAGCCAAAATATTCTTATTTGCATTTGTCACTAAATAACTGTGGCTTGACAAGTCCTCAGGTTGCTTTCATCTCAAGTCCACTCAATCAAAAAAATGTGCACCGTTAGCATAAACTAGGGACTCTGGTCATTGGAAGGGCCCTTATCAGACATGGAAATGTACAGATGTTGGAGTTGAAGGTGTGTCTGAATATTCTCGTTTATGCTTACTGACTCAATATAAAGAAAATCATCTGTGTCTTATATGAAATTAACACCAAAGTTATTATATGGGCTTCCCAGGTGGCGCTAGTAGTAAAAAACACGCTTGCCAATGCAGGAGACATAAGAAACACAAGTTCCATCTCTGTGTCTGGGAAGATCCCCTGGAGGAGGGCATGACAACCCACTTCAGTATTCTTGCCTGGAGAATTCCATGGACAGAGGAGCCTCGAGGGCTACGGTCCGTGTAATCACAAAGAGCCAGACACAACTGAAGCGACTTAGCACACACCCCAAAGTACTGTATATGGCCTACCTAGTTCTGGCCCCTAGCACCAAACAGAAGGAAGAGTAAACTTCAAATTTAGAAGAGAGAGATCTAAATACAAAAAAAGTGGAGTGATGACATTCCTATTTTTTTTTCACATGCAAATTCCTATTTTTTTTTTTTTAACAATGCTCATCCCATGTGTAATTTTCCGTTCAACATGTTCTTCCCTCTGGATGGAAAGATACATGAGGGATTAAAAACTCTGTTCTTCTTTTTTTTTTTTCCCAAGAATGTAGCTATTATATCTGTTATATGGTAGTCGCTTAATAAAAGTGAGTGCTACTCATGTTGATGATGATGATTTATTATATTTCCTATATCCCTAACTTCTTTTTCTTTTATCTCTTTTCTCGCCACCAGTTATCTCACTTTTAATAAAATGTTGATACAGAACTAAATGTTGCTCATGCCAGCTTGTGAGAATGCAGATTAATTACTTGACAGCTAGACATTCATGTGCATTTTAGCTTCAAAGAGAAAGCATAGAAAGTAAAATATGAATTTTTCTGTAGTCTGTACTAAAGAACAAAGTAATTACAATCATTTCCTGATATAAAGATGGTTTACTCAATTTCATATTTTAATTAAGAAAAGAAAGCAATATTATTTACCCATTAATATCAGTGATTTTTTTAAAAGAAAATCTTTTGTATATAATTAATTTTATTGTACTATTAGACAGATTATCTTCATCTCATTTAATTAACTGCTCTTGCCCTTTCTGTTTCTTTCTGTTTTATAGGTTCAAGCAATTCTGAGAAGAAACTGGAATCAATATAAAATCCAATTTGGAAACAACTTTTCCCACTCAGATACTCTCCGTAGTGCATCTTACACAGTTTCAACAATCAGTGATGGTACAGGTTACAGTCATGACTGTCTAAGCGAACACTTAAATGGAAAAAGCATCCACGATACTGAAAATGTGGTCATAAAACCGGAAAAGTTATACGATTGATAATAGAGGGTGTATTGCTGAACTATTTTGTGCCAACTCCTAACTCAAGGACTTGGATCCATGACTTTACAGCCACAAGACTTGAGTATTAGAGGAATTATTTGAAGGTGACAAAGAAAACCCTCATGAATTCAGTAGTGTGCTGATAAAATGTTTCACACTAGCTCCATGGGGGAAGATTGTCTTGATCTATGATTTTTGCCAGTTTTTATGTTGTAAATACTCCCACCATGACTGATTTCCAGCTCTCAACTTAACATCACTGCATGTGGAACTGGGTAAAGATGAGCACATTCTATTCCTGTAAGTTGGTTTGCACCACCTCCAGGACACTACTGCATGAATCCACAAATAGTTATAAATCCACGGTGGGCACAATTCCACTCCTGTTGCCTAAAGAGGCCTAGTGAAGGCTTATATAGATTTAGAGGGAAAATGACCTTTCATTTGTTTTTAAAATCTTTTTCCCAAGTTCATTGCTGCAATTGATTTTTTACCCAGAAAATGTTCTAGCTCTTTTGTTTTTATTTTTTTTTAATGGACCTGATAATTAATTATTCCTCTTTGCTTACTGTCTTCTCCCCAGAAAAAAATATTGAGCGGAATTGCTGTTGGCTACTTATTTGCTGATTCATCACAGTTATACCCTTTGTCATATGCATTTTTGGAACTTGATGAGTAATATATATGACATGCAATCCTGCTTTGGTATCATTAGGGAGACATCTTGGTTGATACTACAAAACATGTTGTCAACAATTTTCCTATCTTACTACACAAATGGGAAGGAATTCATGTCCATGTACCTGTAAATAGAAACCTTGCCCCTTCCATTTCTACTATATGGACAAATTAGCAATTGTTTTACATGAAGGAAATCAATGAAGGGTTTATTATTTCCTCAAAAGTTTGTACAAATTGTGAAAAATGAGCTTGTAAATACTCTGTCATTCTATTTTATAGACTCAAATATATACAATCTACATAATTTTTAAAACAAATGCTTAATGTAACAAAGTGTGCATGCTAATATCTGATACTGTCTCTGGGCTAATTTTATAATAAAATAGAATCTGGAATTCTATACTTGTTAAATATTTTAAAGACAACCAGATGTCAGCATCAGAAGTTTGAGAACTAGGTTTGAGAAATATCTATGATAAGATATAAAATATTTATTTAAAAATCCCTCAAGGCCATTGTTTTATTGAATATATTTGCTTTGGTGATTCAAATCTTAATAATAGGTATGTTTGACATATTTTTCCTTTTATTTTGACGATGAATTTTCATTCTAATCCAGAAAATTTAAATGCCTTATGTAACAAATGCGTTTGTTACTCTTTTGGTTTTTATCCCATTAAAAATATTACTTTTCTGACTTACTATAAGATGATATATAGTTTTGGAAATACTCCAGTCTAGTTTTTAAAAGTAGACAAATATATATCATATAAAATGTTTTAATATTTTAATAGAGCTAGTATGCATGATGATACAATACAATGAAAGACATGAATGTAAGAGTGGGTAAGAATTTTTGTTGGAACATTTATGGAATAATGAAATTAAGATGAAAGAAATCTTCCTAATCAATTAAAGTGATATTTAAATGGGATTCATTTTCCCTAATGTCATTTTCCACTGAAATTTCTGAAATTCATAAGTCAATTTTGGCAGGAGAATTCATTATTTTTCTTTTTTGTGTGTGGTGTGTCAATCTGCTTAAAATAGATTAGACTAATGACTTAGTCATCACAGGTTTTTTCTTAAGCTGTAAATAAATGGTAAGTTCAGAAGCCCTCTGAAATTGTCCAGGAAAATCATCTAAATTAATAAAAATTAACTTACTAAAAGGCCTGATCAATGGATTTATGATTTACCTATACACATGTAAAAGCAGTATTGTTAGTCTCAGATTTATGGATTTCAAAATAAGTTGTCATAAAAAGGTATTCAGGCTGTTCTGGACTTTCTAATGCTAAATTATATAATTCCTTTAAATAAATTTACATTTAGCTATTTGTTATTCAAAGACATAGATTCAAGTCCTTTGCTGGCACTGTTCATATGTTTCAGCATTCTACCAGACAAACTATCAAGTCTCAACCATAAATGACAATAGAAAATGTCAAATTATCAGCAAGCGTCATATTAAAAATACATTGTAACTTTCAAGTATTTTTACTGTGCTTTTATCATATTCAGTTTAGATCAGATTTCCTTTTTGGCCAGGATTTATCTATTGTACCACCTTTAGGCGAAGACAGTCCGCGATTAATGAATGTTAGTTTTGTACCCATATATTTTTGGAAGTAATATTTTTAAGTATTAGACTTCTCTAAAGCTGAAGTACTAATAATTAAGATCTCCTTTGTATTTTACTCATGAAGAAAAAGTAAAACATATAATTTTTAAAAACAAACTGCTTTGGTATCTAAAAGCTTACTGGGGAATTTCTAACTCTTAAAATGTAAATCTGCTACTTTTATGCAAGAACTTGCAAAAGTCATTTTAATTTTTAAAAAAATTCTAGTCTGTCATTTTTTTAAATTCTAAATTTATTTAGTGTGTTTANCTCCTTTGTATTTTACTCATGAAGAAAAAGTAAAACATATAATTTTTAAAAACAAACTGCTTTGGTATCTAAAAGCTTACTGGGGAATTTCTAACTCTTAAAATGTAAATCTGCTACTTTTATGCAAGAACTTGCAAAAGTCATTTTAATTTTTAAAAAAATTCTAGTCTGTCATTTTTTTAAATTCTAAATTTATTTAGTGTGTTTATTCATAGAATATGCATTCTGGCATTTAGTGTTTGTTCTAATGTAATCCAATGTACATAGAAGTAGTGGGAGCTGTGGTGCTGTATTTATTGCTTGATAACTTTTTTACAATGTGAACTTATTTTAATTTTCACTTGGCTTTAATATGCTAATAAAAATTATCATTTATTTCTAAAACATACCCAAGATATTCGGTTCAATTAACTCACGTTATGCCTACTTAGTGTATATGTCTACATTTTGATTGTATGAAAATATTAAAGTTATGAGCTAAAGTTGATTTTCACTCATGCTTACTGGAGTGCGGAATAATCTAAATTATAATGATTTTTAATTCTTTACAGCAACCAGTGAAACACTTAAAATTGATGAGTATATCTCAGTCAACCTCTTTGAAGTCTTCCATAATCCTATAAATCATTCTATAAAGCAATTTGTTTTGTAAGCTAGAAAATTCTAAATAAACTGCAATGTGTGCAAATTCCTTCTTAGACTAAAAGAAAGGGAAAGATGCCCAGGGATAAGAAAATGCAGAGATCTGTCTCCTTTCTCCACTGGAATAGTTTTGTATTGAATAATAGAAAGGAAAAGAACTCTTTAAGTGTACAGTTCACTCATTTCAAGGTGCTCTTAGTGTATTATATTAGTGTTGTTGCCACAGTCAGTTTTAGTACATTTTCACGACCTCAGGAATTACCCACCTGTCCTTCGCCATCACCTCTATCATCCCGTCCCTGCTGTCAGCTGAGCTCTAAGAACACGAACCTACTTTCTTTCTCAGTAGACTTCCCTATTCTGGACTTTCAGACGAATGGAATCATATGGAATACGGTGTTTGGTGACAGAATTTTTTCACCTGTAATTTTTTTCAGGGTTCATCATGTTTTTTTTTTCTTTTTTTTTAAATTTAAATTTTTATTTTTTTGTTTGTTTTGCTTTACAATACTGTATTCATTTTGCTATATGTTGAGACGAATCAGCCACATTCATCATGTTTTAAATCATCTCATCATTACATTCCTTTCTTTGCCTGAATTATTAAATTGTATGGATTTACCAAATTTTGTTTATCCATCTGTCGGTTGTGTTTTTCTGATCTTTTGGCTATTATGAATAAGGCTATTATAAATATTTATGTAAACTTTACTTGGTTATAGTTCCAGAAGTAAAAATGTTGGGTCATATGTTAAATGTGTCTGAGGTCTATCAGACTGCTTTCCAAATCAACTGGATCATTTCACATTCCCACTGGCAATATTTGAGGGTTCCTCTTTCTCCACGTACTTCCCAATACTTGTTATTATCTGTCTTTTCTACTTTATTCATCCTGCTGCTAAGTCACTTCAGTCGTGTCCAACTCTCAGCGACCCCATGGACTGCAGCCCACCAGGATCTTCCGTCCATGGGATTTTCCAGGCAAGAGTACTGGAGTGGGGTGCCATTGCCTTCTCCGTTATTCATCCTAGAGAGTGTGAAATGGTATCCTGTGGTTTTAATTTGCATTTATTTGATGGTTAATGATGTTGAACACTTTCATATTTTTATTGGCCATTTGTATATTTTGGGGGGAGAAACATTCAAACACTTTGTCTGTTTTAAATTGGAATTTTGTCTTTTTTATTATTGAATTGAAAGAGTTCTTCATGTATTCCAGATACAGGCCCCTATCAGATATACAATTTGCAAAGCTTTTTTCATATTGTCACTTTTTTAATGGTGCTCTTCATAACACAGAAGTCTATAATCTATAATCTCTGTTTATCTATAGCTTATTTTGGTTCTTGGGCTTTCATTTTCTTATCTAAAATTCCTTTGCCAAATTGAAGACCATAAAGATCTACTTAGTTTCTTCAAAGGGATTTATAGTTTTTGCTTTTATGTTTAGGCCTTTGGTCCATTTTGAGTTAATTTTTGTATTCTGTGTGAGTTGTTGTTCAGTCGCTAAGTCGTGTCTGACTCTATGTGACCCCATAGACTGCACCATGCCAGGCTCCTCTGTCCTCTGCTATCTCCCAGATTTTATTCAAATTCCTGTTCCCTGAGTCCATGATACTATCTAACCGTCTCATCCTCTGTCACCCCCTTCCCCTCCTGACTTCAATCTTTCCCAGCATCAGGGTCTTTTCCAAGGAGTCTGCTCTTTCTATCAGGTGGCCAAAGTACTGGGGCTTCAGATATCAGTCCTTCAGTGAATATTCAAGATTGATTTCCTTAAGGATTTACTGTTCTGATCTCCTCGCAGTCCAGTGGACTCTCAAGAGTCTTCAACATTGCAATTCAAAAGCATCAATTCTTTGGTATTCAGCCTTCTTTATGGTCCAACTCCCACACACATGACTAATGGAAAAACCATAGCTTTGACTAGATGGACCTTTGTTGGCAAAATGATGTCTCTGATTTTTAATACAATGTTTAAGTTTATCAAAGAGTTCCTTCCAAGGAGCAAGCATCTTTTAATTTCATGTCCGCAGTCAAGGTTGACAGTGATTCGGGAGCCCAAGAAAAGGAAATCTGCCACTGCTTCACTTTTCTCCCTCTATTTGCCATGAAGTGATGGTACTGGATGCCATGATCTTAGTTTTCTAAATGTTGAGTTTCAAGCCAGCTTTTTCATTCTCCTCTTTCACCTTCATCAAGAGGCTCTTTAGTTCCTCTTCACTTTTTGACATCAGAGTGGTATCATCTGCATATTTGTGGTTGTTGATATTTCTCCCAGCAATTTTGATTCCAGCCTGTGGTTCATCCAGTCTGACATTTCGCATGATGTACTCTCTCTATAAGTTAAATAAGTAGGGTGACAATATATAGGCTTGTCATACTTCTTTCCCAATTTTGAACCCAGTGAGTTGTTCCATGTAAGGTTTGAACCATTATTTGTTGACCTGCATTAAGGTTTCTCAGGAAACAGGTAAAGTAGTCTAGTGTTTCCATTTCTTTAACAATTTCCCACAGTTTGTTGTGGTCCACAGAGTCAAAGACTTTTGTGTTGTCACTCAAGTGGAAGTAAATGTTTTTTCTGGAATTCCTTTTCTTTTTCTATGGTCCACTGGAGGTTTGAAATTAGATTTCTGGTTTCTCTGCTTTTTCTGAACCTAGCTTGTATATGGAAGTTCTTGGTTCATATACTGCTGAACCCTAACATGAAGGATTTTGAGCATAATTTTATTAGCATATGAAATGAGTACAGTTGTACGATAGCTGGAACATTGCTTACATTGCCCTTCTTTGGGATTGGGATGAAGACTGACCTTTTCCAGTCCTATGGCCACAGCTGAGTTTTCCAAATTTGTTGTCATATTGAGGGCAGCACTTTAACAGTATCATGTTTTAGAATTTGAAATAGTTCAGCAAGAATTCCATCACCTCCACTAGCTTTGTTCATAGTGATGCTTCCTAAGGCCCACTTGACTTCAGACTCCAGGATGTCTGGCTCTAGGTGAGTGATCACACCATCATGGTTATCTGGGTCATGAAGAACTTTTTTTGTATAGCTCTGTGTATTCCTGCCACCTCTTCTTAATATCTTCTGCTTCTATGAGGTCCATACCATTTTTGTCCTTTATTGTGCCCATCTTTGCATGAAATGTTCCCTTGGTAGCCCTAATTTTCTTGAAGTAATCTCTAGTCTTTCCCATTCTGTTGTTTTCCTCTGTTTCTTTACACTGATCATTGAGGAAGGCTTTCTTATCTCTCCTTGCTATTCTTTGGGACTCTGCATTCAGATGGGTGTATCTTTCCTTTTCTCCTTTGCCTTTAGTTTTAATGTTTAGTATAATATTATCAACCACTTTTCATAGTTCTTCTGAAATTTCTACCAGATCTAATCCCTTGAAGCTATTCTTCATGTCTACTGTATAATCATGGACTTCCCTGGAAACTCAGCTGGTAAAGAATCTGCCTGCAATGCATGAGACCTGGTTCAATTCTTGGGTTGGGAAGGTCCACTAGAGAAGGGATAGGCTACCCACTCCAGTATTCTTGTGCTTCCCAGGTGGCTCACATGGTAAGGAGTCCACCTGCAATGAGGGAGACCTGGGTTCCATCCCTGGGTTGGGAAGATCCCCTGCAGGAGAGCATGGTAACCCACCCCAGTATTCTTGCCGGGAGAATCCCCATGGACAGAGGAGCCTAGCAGGCTACAGTCCATGGAGTTGCAAAGAGTCAGACATGATTGAGCAGCTAAGCACAGCACTGTATAATCATGAGGAATTTAATTTAGTCCTAGTGGTTTTTATCTACTTTCTTCAATTTAAGCCTGAACTTTGTATAGAGTTGATGATCTTAGGCACAGTCAGCTCCAGGTGTTGTTTTGGCTGCCTGGATAGAGCTTCTCTATCTTCAGTTGCAAAGAACGTAATCAATCTGTTTTCAGTATTGACCATTTAGTGATGTCCATGTGTAGAGTCATCTCTTGTATTGTTAGAAAAGGGTGTTTGCCATGTCCAGTGTGTTCTCTTAACAAAACTTAGCACAGTGTGAGATAAGAGGCCAAATCCATTCTTTTGCACGTAGCTATCCATTTATGCTAGGCTTCCCCAGCTCAGATAGCAAAGAATCTGCCTTCAATACAGGAGACCAAGGTTCAATCCCTCAGTTGGAAAGATCCTCTAGAAAAGGGAATGGCTGCCCGGTCCAGTATTCTTGTCTGGAGAATTCCACAGACAGAGGAACCCAGTGGACTGCAATACATGTGTTGCAAAGAGTCGGATAACACTTTCACTTTTCAGCCTTTTGTCCCAGAAATATTTGTTAAAAATTATTTTTCTACATGGAAGAATATTTTTGTCTACAAGGATGAATCTGGAGTAGGGGACTGCAACCCATTCCAGTATTCTTTCCTAGAAAATTCCATTGACAGAGGAACCTGGCAAGCTATAGTCCATGAGATAGAGTCAAAGACNTAACACTTTCACTTTTCAGCCTTTTGTCCCAGAAATATTTGTTAAAAATTATTTTTCTACATGGAAGAATATTTTTGTCTACAAGGATGAATCTGGAGTAGGGGACTGCAACCCATTCCAGTATTCTTTCCTAGAAAATTCCATTGACAGAGGAACCTGGCAAGCTATAGTCCATGAGATAGAGTCAAAGACAACAGAGTACACAGACATTCACAAGAATGAAACAATATTTAGAAATCTATTACCTTAATACACCATATTAATAGCATTAAGGAGAAAAAATCTAATAATTATCTTCAAGAGTGCAGAAGCATTTNGCAAGCTATAGTCCATGAGACAGAGTCAAAGACAACAGAGTACACAGACATTCACAAGAATGAAACAATATTTAGAAATCTATTACCTTAATACACCACATTAATAGCATTAAGGAGAAAAAAATCTAATAATTATCTTCAAGAGTGCAGAAGCATTTGACAAAATTTAATTACATACTTAATTTTAAAATTAAAAAAATAAGGAATTTATGTACAGACACTTCATTTACATGACAAGAGATGCTTCAGCCTCCAAATGATTATCATGTCAATGGAAAAATATTGGAAGCTTTGTCCCTAGAGTCGGATCAGGATGTAAATCTTTGCATATCACCACCATTATTTAGTATCCAGCTAGATGAACCAGCCAATGTAACTTGACAATGCAAAACAAGATAAAACAACAAAACAGACGTTAAAAAATATAGAAGGGTGCAGAATACTATCAAAAGTTTCTAATGATAGATATGGACATACCTGGAATGCTAATCTGAGCAGTAAGAGAATTCAGAAATGTAGAAACATACAAAGTAAATATGCACAGTCAATCTTTTTTGTAAATACATATAACAACCAGATAGATTCAGTGGGGAAAAAAGGAGCAAATGCCATTTGTTATGGCATATAAGAACAATATAAGAGCAAATAAAACAAGAAATAAGTTAAATACGTTTTGAATGTTACTAATGGTCACGACAGAGGGTAGCAGTTCGTGGAAAGACATCACGTTCTTGAATAGGAGAAACATCTTAAAGATGTCATTTGGCCCCTAAATAAATTATAAAGTATTTATGATCCAAATAAAAATAGTAGATACTTATTTTGAAACCAGATGTCCTGATTCTAAATTTCATATATAGTCAACCCTTAGTATTATTGGAGGATCAGTTCCAGGGCACTTCTCCTCCCTGCTGATACCAAAACCTATAGACA
The DNA here is from genome assembly GCA_006410615.1 of Neotragus moschatus. Taxonomy (NCBI): domain Eukaryota; kingdom Metazoa; phylum Chordata; class Mammalia; order Artiodactyla; family Bovidae; genus Neotragus; species Neotragus moschatus. The sequence continues at coordinate 20,744 of SJYA01005168.1, forward strand.
CTCAAGTCCCTTGTATAAAATAACATAATATTTATATATGCTTATATATACAATACTTATAATATTTATTTATAAATTTATAATTATAAATTGTCATATTTATACTATATTTTATATTTATATAATTTAAAACATAATATTTGTATATAACTATATATATGTTAAATCACGTCTAGATTACTTTTAATATCAAATACAATGTAAATACTACATAAATAGTAAATACAATGTAAATGCTATGTAAATAGTTGCCAGGTAGGTGGCAAATTCAAGTTTTGCTTTTCAGGACTTTCTAGAAGTCTTTCCACTCAAGGTTGGTTTCTATTCTGCAGATATAGAAACCTCAGATACAGAAAGATGACTTTAGAGAAAAAGTAAATAGTCATGAAGTTTCTAAATAGCAGGGGTTAGAAGATAAGCCCTGACAGATATATAACCCAATAATTAAAAGAGTGGTAACAGTACATGATGAGAAGGACAGAGACTAGGAGGAGGAGGGAAGTGTATGCAGAGCACTCTTTAAAGCAGAAATAGTCATCAGAATGGGGAGTCCAGTGCTCATTGCAGCATTATGTACAATAGCCTTGTCATGGAAGATATCTAGATGTCCATCAACAGATGAATGGATAAGGAAGTTGTGGTATATATATACGATGGAGTAATACTCAGTCTTTAAAAGGAACAAATTCAAATCAGTTCTATTAGGGCAGGTGATCCTAAAGTCTGTTATATAGAGTGAAGTAAATCAGAAAGAGAAAAATAAATATATTAACACATAAATATGGAATCTAGGAAAAAAATGGCAGTGATGAAGCTATTTGCAGGGCAGAAATGGAGATGCAGACAGAAAATATCTTGCAAACATAGCAGGGGAGGGAGAGGGTGGGACAAACTGAGAGAATAGCAGTGAGACATATGCACTACCATGTGCAAGTAAGTAGCAAGTGGGAAGTTCTGATGTAGCATGGGGAGCTCATTCTGGTACGCTGTGACTACCTAGAGGGGTGGGATGGGATACTCCAATTAAATATCTCTGGAGGTGATGGAATTCCAGTTGAGCTATTTCAAATCCTAAAGATGATGCTGTGAAAGTGCAGTCCTCAATATGCCAGCAAATCTGGAAGACTCAGCAGTAGCCACAGGACTGGAAAGATCAGTTTTCATTCCAATCTCAGAGAAAGGCAATGCCAAANAAAATCAGAAAGAGAAAAATAAATATATTAACACATAAATATGGAATCTAGGGAAAAAATGGCAGTGATGAACCTATTTGCAGGGCAGAAATGGAGATGCAGACAGAAAATATCTTGCAGACATAGCAGGGGAGGGAGAGGGTGGGACAAACTGAGAGAATAGCAGTGAGACATATGCACTATCATATGCAAGTAAGTAGCGAGTGGGAAGTTCTGGTGTAGCATGGGGAGCTCATTCTGGTACGCTGTGACTACCTAGAGGGGTGGGATGGGATACTCCAATTAAATATCTCTGGAGGTGATGGAATTCCAGTTGAGCTATTTCAAATCCTAAAGATGATGCTGTGAAAGTGCAGTCCTCAATATGCCAGCAAATCTGGAAGACTCAGCAGTAGCCACAGGACTGGAAAAGATCAGTTTTCATTCCAATCTCAGAGAAAGGCAATGCCAAACAAGTTTCAAACTACCGCACAATTGCACTCATCTCACATGCTAGCAAAATAATGCTCAAAATTCTCCAAGCCAGTCTTCAACAGTATGTGAGCCGTGAACTTCCAGATGTTCAAGCTGGATTTAGAAAAGGCAGAAGAACCAGAGATCAAATTGCCAACATCTGTTGGGTCATCGAAAAAGCAAGAGAGGTCCAGAAAAATATCTACTTCTGCTTTATTGACTATGCCAAAGATTTTCACTGTGCGGATCATAACTGTGGAAAACTCTTAAAGAGATCGGAACACCAGACCACTTGACCTGCCTCTTGAGAAATCTGTATTTAGGTCAGGAAGCACAGTTAGACCTCCAGGACATGGAACAACAGACTGGTTTCAAATCAGGAAAGGAGTACATCAAGGCTATATATTGTCAGCCTGCTTATTTAACTTATATGCAGAGTACATCATGAGAAACGCCAGGCTGGATGAAGCACAAGCTGGAGTCAAGATTGCCAGGAGAAATACCAATGACCTCAGATATGCAAACGTCACCACCCATCGGGTAGAAAGCAAAGAGGAACTAAAGAGCCTCTTGATGAAAGTGAAAGAGGAGAGTGGGAAAAGCTGACTTAACACCCAACATTTAGAAAACTAAGATCATGATTTCTGGTCCTATCACTTCATGGCAAATAGATGGGGAAACAACGGAAACAGTGACAGTTTATTTTGGGGGGCTCCAAAATCACTGCAGATGCTGACTGCAGCCATGAAATTAAAAGACACTTGTTCCTTGGAAGGAAAGCTATGACCAACCTAGACAGCATATTAAAAAGAAGAGACACTACTTTACCAACAAATGTCCATCTAGTCAAAGCTATGGTTTTTTCAATAGTCATGAATGGATGTGAGAGCTGGACTATAAAGAAAACTGAGTGCTGACGAATTGATGATTTTGAATGGTGATAGTGGAGAATACTCTTGAGAGTCCCTTGGACTGCAGGGAAATCCAACCAGTCTATCCTAAACAAAATCAGTCCTAAATATTCACTGGAAGGACTGATGCTAAAGCTGAAACTCCAATACTTTGGCCACCTGATGTGAAGGACCGACTCATTGGAAATGACCCTGATGCTGGGGAAGATTGAAGGCGAGAGGAGAAGGGGCTGACAGAGGAAGAGATGGTTTCATGGCCTCACCGACTCAATGGACACGAGTTTCAGTAGGCTCCGGGAGTTGGTGATGGACCAGGAAGTCTGGAGTGCTTCAGTCCATGAGGTCATGACCGAGTGACTGAACTGAACATATATATAAATGGAAAAAAGAATGGGGAGTGCAATGACATCATCACCCAGAGAACCNAGAGGAGAAGGGGCTGACAGAGGAAGAGATGGTTTCATGGCCTCACCGACTCAATGGACACGAGTTTGAGTAGGCTCCGGGAGTTGGTGATGGACCAGGAAGTCTGGAGTGCTTCAGTCCATGAGGTCATGACCGAATGACTGAACTGAACATATATATAAATGGAAAAAAGAATGGGGAGTGCAATGACATCATCACCCAGAGAACCACTGATTCCTGTCCTTTCTCATTTTCTCTTCTTTGGAAATGTGCCACCAGGAAAAGAAATAGGCGTAGTTGGTAATGGTTGCTTTCTTGGCCTTAAAACAGCAAACACATTGAAACTGTCACCTGTTAAGTGTAAAAGTCTGTGGGAAAAAAAGCCATCTTCCTCATAAATTTTTACGTGGAGTAAAATGTGTGATGCCAGTTAAAGTTACAGCTAATAACTGTAACTTCAAGTTATAGTTATTAGCATATAATTTCAGTGATTTCATAGAATCATGGACACCAAACTATACCTTTGGATGACCTAGGAGTACTTTACCTTCCGCATATATCCTTAGCTTACATTTTGAGCAATGTTGAATGGATATTTTATTGTTTCTGAATTCTACCTATGTTTTCTTCTCTCAGACCGCATAGCAGGCATTTCTCCAGCCTTCTGAGAGCTAAACCCTATCATCATACAATTTTTTTTAAGGTGTTTCTTACATAGTTTTGCCATTTCAATTTTTGTTACACTTTTAACTTTCCTCTGACCTTTTTTTCTTTATCTTTTCTCAGTCTATATATTATATTCCATCTATTAGTTTCTGAAATTTTCTAAAAACACATTATATACATAATCTCCAGTCTCTTTGATTATCTCATGTCTTAGTTCACTCACTTTTCATAACAAAAATGCCATAGATCAGGCGGTTTATTCAACAGAAACTTATTTCTCCCAATTTTGGAGGGTGGAAAGCCCAGTTTCAAGATTCCAGCAAGGTCCCAAGATTAAACTTTCATCCTGAGGCCTCTTCTCTTAAATTGTAGGCAGCTGCCATCTGGCTGTGTGCTCACATGATCTCTTCTTTGGGTATGTGGAGAGACTGAGCTACTTGATATCTCTTCTCATAGAGACACTAATCCTAATCTTCAGGGTCCCACTTTTATGATCTCATTTAAACTTAATTCAGTAAAGAATCTGTCTGCAATGCATGAGATCTGTGTTTGATTCCTGGGTTGGAAAGTTTCCCTAGGGAAGGGATGGCTACCCACTCCAGCATTCTTGCCTGGAAAACTCCTTGGCCAGAAGAGCCTGGTGGGCTACAGTCCATGGGATTCCAAAGAGTCGGGTACCACTGAGGACTAACACTTTCATTTTTTTCAATTTTTCACCTCCTTAAGGCTCCATCTCCAAGTGTAGCGCTACTGGGGGTTAGTGCTTCAACATATGAATTTGCGAAGGACACAAAGATTCAGTGCATAACACCCNCATTCTTGCCTGGAGAACTCCTTGGCCAGAAGAGCCTGTTGGGCTACAGTCCATGGGATTCCAAAGAGTCGGGTACCACTGAGGACTAACACTTTCATTTTTTTCAATTTTTCACCTCTTTAAGGCTCCATCTCCAAGTGTAGCCCTACTGGGGGTTAGTGCTTCAACATATGAATTTGCGAAGGACACAAAGATTCAGTGCATAACACCCCATTATTTCATTACAAGTTCTCTATCTAGAACACATTACCTTATAATAAGGCAGACAAAACATAACAACAAAACTAACATTGCATTCTTCCTACAAATCAGATAATGTCCCCTTTTCTGAAATGAGTTTTGCAAAAATTGTCATTGTTTAAGTCTATTTCCAGTCAGTTACTGATGGCTGTGTTCTTGATCTTCTTCGTGAGACAAACTGTTTCCTCACAAGCTTCAAAATTCTCTTTCCTTTAAGGTTCGTTTTGGTTGCTTTACACTTTTATTTCTTTGTATTCATGTAATAAATGCAACCAGTCACTTTTCTCCTTTGGCTTCTGTATCTGGGAAGCTTACCCAGCTGTATCAGTCTTATTTTCACTGTTAGTCAGTCATAAAAAAATCTGTTTAGGAATGTTCTTCATCTCTAAGGATATACAAAGAGCTCTTGCTATAAAACAAAACAAAACATCTCCAGGTCTGCACACCCAGGACAGTTTTTCTGAGGCTGCAGATTACACTCCAATGTGTGCTCCATAAATTTAAGGTAACTGTATACATTTGTTTACTGAAGTCTAGGTTTGTTGTTTATTGTCCTGGCATTAACTCCAGCTTAGCATTCGCAGTACTGGCCTCCGATCCATGAGAAAGGAGCTGTGTTCTTCTCCTGGCAGTTTAGAGACTCTAACTCTGACTTTACATTTCATGAGTTGAGGAGTTATNAATGTGTGCTCCATAAATTTAAGGTAACTGTATACATTTGTTTACTGAAGTCTAGGTTTGTTGTTTATTGTCCTGGCATCAACTCCAGCTTAGCATTCGCAGTACTGGCCTCCGATCCATGAGAAAGGAGCTGTGTTCTTCTCCTGGCAGTTTAGAGACTCTAACTCTGACTTTACATTTCATGAGTTGAGGAGTTATCTGAGCCAAGGAAACGTGTCCACCTAAAGCTTAAACCTCCCATTCTAATCATCCTGAGAATGCTGGGACCGCAGAGCTTCCTGCCCCTGTGGCTTCTGCTCAGACTCAGGGACTGCACAAGTCATTTGGCTGGATTCTCCTTTCAGATGATGGACCTGGCCTCTTCTGTGCCCACCCCTAGTCTTGAAGTGTGGCCACAGGAAGGGTATTACACTGAGAGGTTGAACAGCAGTCAAACGGGCAGGCTGAAATGAGCACCTAAACCCACATGAGAGGCCCTGTCATTGTAGGAAGGAACTGGGATGGCCAAAAAAGGGTCTTCTGGGGGCTGGGGGCCAGTTCATCCTGTACCAGCATGTTCCTGAACAAAACTCCAAGAGTCCTAAGAATCCTGAGAAATTGAAATGTGAAATGTATCTTCTTGAGTGTTTTGAGTATTTATGAGTAAAGATAGATACAAAAGTTACCTAAGAGTGTGTGGCTTCCTTTATAAACTTGGGATATGACAAGTATATGGGCTTTAATTTGTACCCTTGCCTCAGACTCCACAGATGCTAGAGAAAAGTCTCGGTAATTTTCCTAGAATAAACAATTCTTAGTTTGGATAATGAATTATATGTTCCCTTATTCACTTCTACTCTAAACCTTCCCTGAACCCATTTTAAAAGTATCTATTAAACGATTGAACTTTTCTTGTTTTTTTTTTCTGTTTTTTTACACATAGATATAGTTCATGCTTTTATTATGCACCCTAAACCCTACATTTTCCCATTATTTTCAACCAGTCATAAGAATAGTTCTCAGCAAAAACCATGAAAACAGCTAGTTTTAATCATGTTAGTCTAATAACTCTATTGATCAAATATTATACCTTCCAGGTCCTGTGAAGCATGGGCCACCTCTGAAGGTAACTAACAATCTTTGGCTTGCTAAATGGAATTGAAGTAGGGTTCCAACAAAAGTCAGGTTTCTTCTGCTGATAAATTTTTAAACCCAGATTCATGGCTGTTCTAAAGATCATTGAAAATTCTTTACTTCCTTGCATTAACATAATAATAAATATCTACTGTCTTCCAAACATTGACTTAAACATCAGAGTTTGAGGGAGACGGGTGGTTCATTGTTCTTTCTCTGGAGACAAGTGTTCTTAAGCAGAAGCCTTTTTTCTTCTAAGGATCTTCCCATTCCCTCCTGAAGAGAAACTGAAATTTTTTCTCCTTCTGCTTTTGTTCAACCTCCAAATGTAGATATTATGCATGATAAATAGAAAGAACAAAAAAGACTGATTTCCCTCTCTTTCTGCTGTAGAAATCCACTCAGTTCTGTTCCATGTGCGACAGATTTGCCCTGCCCTTTTTCTTAAACTTTCCTTCTGCAGCTGTCTGCAGACATTTCTATACCCCTGACTAAAGCTAATGGAGAAAACTTAGTACACTGTATGGCCGAAATACTTTATTGTAAATTCCTGCTACTGCCAATGCTTTGCAGACACTTACACCCCACTAAGATGCTCACAGGTGCCAGGAGCCAGCGTGGGAATCCCACCCATGAAATGGTCACGTGGCGGAAATCTGATGGGCAAGGCGATTCGGATTTCAGAGATTTCCCCCTGAGTTTCCCTGAGCATCTACACCCCCCAAAATAAGGAAACCCGAATATGCCTGCTGCCAGGAGCCAGCGTGAGGATTCCACCCGTGACATTGTCATGTGGCAGACTCGATGGGCAAGGACGATTTGAGTCTCGGAGTTTCTCCCAGGCATTTCCTGAGCGTGTACCTAGAAAATAAGAATTCTGCCTGACATTGCACCTTTTCTAATTCTTCTGACACTCTGGGAAAAGTTAACTCAGGGCTTTAGTCTTCTGCATTTGAAAGGAGTGTTTCAATTCAACCCCCTCTGTCAACCCTCTGACTTAAATGTTTTCATTTACCTAAGTTTCCCAAACCTTTTTACAGCCTGTGAATTGCTTACAGCCCCCAACTGCGAGGGGCACAAAGCTTGAAGTATCTTAAAGTTATAGGGCTAAAAATCCCATTGGTGACAGGATTTCACTGTTGACTCAATGATAGCTGCCAGACCTCCTTATTCTTTGTCTTTTGGGCACCCAGGAAGATGTTAATCAATCTAAACGGGATATGGGAAAAGATATATAGTAGGTTTGATGTTAGTAATGCTAGACTTTTGAGTTAATTACCTTTCCTTTGTTATAAATCACTGTACTCCTCTTGTTACAAATTGCTATGTAAGAATGTAACTTTATTTAGTGCTTTCTGGGAATGGCACCAGACTTTGGGAAGAACAACACTTTTAACACAAATAAGTCTTCTGGTTAACAAACCCTTATCAGAAAAGAGCCATAAAATGTTAATTGGCCCTTTTGGCCTGAAGATGATGTAAATCACCTAAGACTTGTGTATACAGCTAGGTATGCAGAGAGAAAGACCTGGTTTTTGATAAGAGTTTGGGCTGCTAACACTGCATAAATTTATATTACCCCTTGATCTCTATATACAATCAAGAAAGGTATAAAAGGCCTTGAAGGACAATAGGGGCCGGAGCCAGTCATTGGGAGGACTGGTTTCCCCGTGTCTCTTTCTCTCTCCCTTTACTCTAATTTCTGGCTGAATTCCCACCTGGGGCGTGGAGGCTCGCCATGTCTACTTACTTGTCCTGGCTTTTAAGATCTACGCGAAAGGGAGCCCAAGGAGGGGCACTCTTAGAGATTCAAATGGACGCCGGTGACCTACGTAGATGGTGCAAATCTCTTGTCCTGAGGTTTTATTGGCTTTCCACGTAAACCAAGTTATTCAGCCTCTTTTCTCCACTAAATTTTCCTACTACACTATTTCTTCCTAATCTAATCTTCTATTAATAAATAAACACTTCCAAGACGCCAACGCCGTCCACGCTTCGAATTCCCTGGACCCGCCGGGGCTGGACCCCGGCATGGCACCACCCAGGGAGTGCCTCTGGCCTTTCCTGTGGAGAGCGCCTCCTCCTGAGATTCGACTGGAACGCCGAGAATCCTTTCCCCTTTCTCAAAGAAGCAGGGAAAGGAACCTTCATTTCTGGCTGAGGATTAGACAACTAGTCTCCTCTTCAGTTGTGGCGGGACCCTCGGTATTCCTCTTCAGTGGAGACAGGTGTTTCTGGGAACTTCTTGAGTTGTATCAAGGATGTGAAGGAAACTTTCAAAGTGTAAGTGGGGTGGTGTGATTTCTCTCGAGATGCCGCCTCGGAAAAAGGCCTCATCTCGCCTTTAGGGGAGAATCTCCTAGTTTTTCTCGAGTTGCAGCAGTCCCTCTCGTGTTAAGACGCGGACCTCTGGATTCCCTCGTTTGACCTCCACAAAGTCCAGTCTCCAAGGGAGTTGTCAGGGGCCTCTCAAAATTGCTCTCAAGACTGTGCCGGATCCTAAGTTCTCGCCAAGAGCTGAGGTCGGATTCTGAGGTGTCCTCTTCAGTGTTGACATGTATCTTGGCGTCCCTCTGGAGTCCCAAGAGGGGAGTCAGGCCTCGTCTCCAGTGGAGACACACACTTCTGCTTTCCTCAAGAGCACTCAAATCAGAGTCAGGCTTCCTGTGAAGTTGACTTAAAAATCTGTGACTTTCCCTCGAAGGGACAAGGACTTGCCACCGAGGTGTGAGTCGATACTGGGGGTGACAGTCGAGGGATTGCAGGGAAATCAGGTTCATCTGAAGGGGCCTGACACATTTGTCACCTTTAGGAATGGTGGCACCCGCGAGGGAACATTTGTGGTTCTTTAGGAATGGTGGCAAAACCCAGAGAGTGCCTCTGACCTTTCCTGTAAAGAGCGCTTCCTCCTGAGATGCGACTGGAACGCCGAGAATCCTTTCCCCTTTCTCGAAGAAGCAGGGAAAGAAACCTTCATTTCTGGCTGAGGAGGAGACAACGAGGCACCTCTTGAGTTGTGGCGGGACCCTCGGTATTACTCTTGAGTGGAGACAGATGTTTCGGGGAACTTCTTGTGGTGTAGCCAGGGTATGAATGAATCTTTCGAAGTCTAAGTGGGGTGGTGTGATTTCCCTCGACATGCCGCCTCAGAAAAAGGCCTCATCTCGCCTGGAGGGAAGAATCTCCTAGTTTTTCTCGAGTTGCGGCAGTCCCTCTCGAGTTACGACGGGGACCACTGGCATCCCCTCGTTTGACCTCCACAAATTCCAGTCTCCATGGGAATTGCCAGGAGCCTCTTGACATTGCTCTCAAATCGGTGCTGTGTCCTAAGATCTCGTCAGGAGCTATGGCCTGAACCTGAGTGGTCCTCTGCAGTGCTGACATGGCTCTTGGTATTCTTTTTGAGTCCCCAGAGGGGAGTGAGGCCTCGTCTCCAGTGGAGACACACACTTCCGCTTTCCTCTGAAGCACTGGAATCAGAGTCGGGCTTCCCGTGAAGTTGACATGAAAATCTGTGGCTTTCCTTCGAAGTGACAAGGATTGTCACATGTGTCACTGAGGTGTGAGTCGATATTCGGGTTGACATTCGAGGGAATGCAGGGAAATCAAGTTCATCTGAAGGAGCCTGACACTTTTGTGATCTTTAAGAATGGTGGCACCACCCAGGGAACATTTGTGGGTGTTTAGGAATGGTGGCACCACCCAGGAAGTGCCTCTGGCCTTTCCTGTGGATAGCGCCTCCTCCTGAGATGTGACTGGAACGCCGAGAATCCTTTCCCCTTTCTCGAAAAAGCAGGGAAAGGCACCTTCATTTCTGGCTGAGGAGGAGAAAGCTAGGCTCCTCTTCAGTTGTGGCAGGACCCTCGGTATTCTTCTTGAGTGGAGACAGGTGTTTTGGGGAACTTCTTGAGGTGTATAAAGGGTGTGAAGGAACCTTTTAAAGTCTAAGAGGAGTGATGTGATTTCCCTCGAGATGCCGCCTCGGAAAAAGTCCTCATCTCGCCTGGAGGGGCGATTCACTTAGTTTTTCTCAAGTTGCGGAAGTCTCTCTCCAATTACGATGGGGTCCTCTGGCAGACCCTCGTTTGACCTCCACAAAGTCCACTCTCCTTGGGAGTCGCCAGGAGCCTCTCGACATTGCTCTCAAGTCGATGCCGAGGCCTAAGTTCTCGTCAGGAGCTGAGGCCAGAACCTGAGTTGTCCTCTGAATTGGTGACATGGACCTTGGCATTCCTCTGGAGTCCCCAGAGGGGAGTCAGGCCTCGTCTCCAGTGGAAACACGCATTTCGACTTTCTTCCTGAGCACTCGAATCAGAGTCAGGCTTTCCGTGAGGTTGATATAAAAATCCGTGGCTTTCACTCGAAGGGACAATGAGTGTCACACGTGTCACCGAGGTGTGAGTCGAAACTCGGGTTGACAGTCGAGGGAATGCAGGCAAATCAGGTTCATCTGAAGGGGCCTGACACATTTGTGGTCTTTAGGAATGGTGGCACCACTCAGGGAACATTTGTGAGTCTTTAGGAATGGTGACACCACCCAGGGAGTGCCTCTGGCCTTTCCTTTGGAGAGCGTGTCCTGAGATGCAACTGGATCGCTGAGAATCCTTTCCCCTTTCTCGAAGAAGCAGGGAAGGGAACTTTCATTTCTGGCTGAGGAGGAGTCAACGAGGATCCTCTTCATTTGTGGCGGTCCCTTGGTATTCCTCTTGAGTGTATACAGGTGTTTTGGGGGAACTTCTTGAGGTGTACCAAGGGTGTGAAGGAACCTTTCGAAGTCTAAGTGGGGTGTTCTGATTTGCCTCGAGATGCCGTCTCGATAAAAGGCCTCATCTCGCACGGAGGGGAGAATCTCTTAGTTTTTCTAGAGTGCGGCAGGACCTCTCGAGTTATGACAGGTACCTCTGGGATCCCCTCCTTTGTCCTGCACAAAGTCCAGTATTCATGTGTGTTTCCAGTGGCCTCTCGACATTGCTCTCAAGTGGGTGCTGGGTGCTAAGTTCTTGTCAGGAGCTGAGGCCGAAACATGAGGTGTTCCCTGCAGTGCTGACAAGGATCTTGGCATTCCTCTGGAGTCCTCAGAGGGGAGTCAGGCCTCGTCTCCAGGGGAGACAAGCACTTCCGTTTCCTCCTGAGCATTCGAATCTGAATTAGTCTTCCCGTGAAGTTGACATAAAAATCTGTGGCTTTTCCTTGAAGTGACCAGGACTGTCACACATGCCACCGAAGTGTGAGTCAATACTCGGGTTGACAGTCGAGGGAATGCAGGGAAATCAGGTTCATCTGAAGGGGCCTGACACATTTTTGGTCTTTAGGAACGGTGTCACCACCCTGGGAACTTTTGTGGGTCTTTAGGAATGGTGGCACCACCCAGGGAGAGCCTCTGGCCTCTCCTGTGGAGAGCGCCTCCTCCTGAGATGTGACTGGAACGCCGAGAATCCTTTCCTCTTTCTTGACGAAGCAGGGAAAGGAACCTTCATCTGTGGCTGAGGAGGAGACAACGAGGCTCCTCTTCAGGTGTGGCGGGACCCTCGGTATTCCTCTTGAGTGGAGACAGGTGTTTCTGGGAACTTCCTGAGGTATAACAAGGGTGTGAAGGAACCTTTTGAAGTCTAAGCGGTGTGGCATGATTTCCCTAGGGATGCCGCATGGGAAAAAGGCCTCATCTCACCTGGAGGGGAGAATCTCCTAGTTTTTCTCGAGTTGCGGCAGTCCTTCTGGAATAATGACGGGGACCTCTGGGATCCCCTCGTTTAACCTGCACAAAGTCCAGTCTTCATGTGCGTTGTCACAGGCCTCTCGACATTGCTCTCAAATCGGTGCCGGGTCCTAAGTTCTCGTCAGGAGCTGAGGCGGAACCTGAGGTGTCCCCTGCAGTGCTGACATGTATCTTGGCGTCCCTCTGGAATCCCAAGAGGGGAGTCAGGCCTCGTCTCCAGTGGAGACACGCACTTCTGCTTTCCTCAAGAGCACTCGATTCAGAGTCAGGCTTCCCGTGAAGTTGACTTAAAAATCTGTGGCTTTCCCTCAAAAGGACAAGGACTGTCACACGTGCCACCGAGGTGTGAGTCGATACTCGGATTGACAGTCGAGGGAATGCAGGGAAATCAGGTTCATCTGAAGGGGCCTGACACATTTGTGGTCTTTAGGAATGCTGGCACCACCCAGGGAACATTTGTGGGTCTTTAGGCATGGTGGCACCACCCAGGGAGTGTTTCTGGCCTTCCCTGTGGAGAGTGCCTCCTCCTGAGATGCGACTGGAGTGCCGAGAATTGGTTCCCCTTTGTCGACGAAGCAGGGTAAGGAACCTTGATTTCTGGCTGAGGAGGAGACAACAAGGCTCCCCTTCAGTTGTGGAGGGACACTCGGTATACCTCTTGCGTGGAGACGTATGTTTCAGGGCAACTTCTTGAGATGTAGAAAGGGTGTGAAGAAACGTTTCGAAGTGTAAGTGGGGTGGTGTGATTTCCCTTGAGATGCCGCCTCAGAAAAAAGCCTCATCTAGCCTGGAGGGGAGAATCTCCTAGTTTTTCTCGAGTTGTGGCAGTCGTTCTGGAGTTACGACGGAGACCTCTGGGATCCCCTCGTTAGACCTTCACAAATTCCAGTCTCCATGGGAGTTTCCAGGAGCCTCTCGACATTGCTCTCAAGTCGGTGCCGGGTCCTAAGTTCTCGTCAGGATTTGAGGCCGGAACCTGAGGTGTCCTCTGCAGTGCTGACATGGCTCTTGGCGTTCCTCTGAAGTCCCCAGAGGGGACTCAGGCCTCATCTCCAGTGGAGACACGCACTTCCGCTTTCCTCCCGAGCACTCGAATCAGAGAGAGGCTTCCCGAGAAGTTGACATAAAAATCTGTCGCATTCCCTTGAAGTGACAAGGACTATCACACTGGCCATCGAAGTGTGAGTCGATACTCGGGTTGACAGTCGAGGGAATGTAGTGAAATCAGGTTCATCTGAAAGGGCCTGACACATTGTGGTCTTTAGGAATTGTGAAACTGCCGGGAGCCAGCGTGGGAATCCCACCCGTGAAACGGTCACGTGGCAGAAATCCGATGGGCAAGGCGATTCGGATTTCAGAGATTCCCCCTGAGTTTCCCTGAGCATCTACACCCCCCAAAATAAGGAAACCCAAATATGCCTGCTGCCAGGAGCCAGCGTGAGGATTCCACCCGTGACATTGTCATGTGGCAGACTCGATGGGCAAGGACGATTCGAGTCTCGGAGTTTCTCCCTGGCATTTCCTGAGCGTGTACCTAGAAAATAAGAATTCTGCCTGACATTGCACCTTTTCTAATTCTTCTGACATTCTCTGGAAAAAGTTAATTCTGGGCTTTAGTCTTCTGCATTTGAAAGGAGTGTTTCAATTCAACCCCCTCTGTCAACCCTCTGACTTAAATGTTTTCATTTACCTAAGTTTCCCAAACCTTTTTACAGCTTGTGAATTGCTTACAGCCCCCAACTGCGAGGGGCACAAAGCTTGAAGTATCTTAAAGTTATAGGGCTAAAAATCCCATTGGTGACAGGATTTCACTGTTGACTCAATGATAGCTGCCAGACCTCCTTATTCTTTGTCTTTTGGGCACCCAGGAAGATGTTAATCAATCTAAACGGGATATGGGAAAAGATATATAGTAGGTTTGATGTTAGCAATGCTAGACTTTTGAGTTAATTACCTTTCCTTTGTTATAAATCACTGTACTCCTCTTGTTACAAATTGCTATGTAAGAATGTAACTTTATTTAGTGCTTTCTGGGAATGGCACCAGACTTTGGGAAGAACAACACTTTTAACACAAATAAGTCTTCTGGTTAACAAACCCTTATCAGAAAAGAGCCATAAAATGTTAATTGGCCCTTTTGGCCTGAAGATGATGTAAATCACCTAAGACTTGTGTATACAGCTAGGTATGCAGAGAGAAAAACCTGGTTTTTGATAAGAGTTTGGGCTGCTAACACTGCATAAATTTGTATTACCCCTTGATCTCTATATACAATCAAAAAAGGTATAAAAGGCCTTGAAGGACAATAGGGGCCGGAGCCAGTCATTGGGAGGACTGGTTTCCCCGTGTCTCTTTCTCTCTCTCCCTTTACTCTAATTTCTGGCTGAATTCCCATCTGGGGCGTGGAGGCTCGCCATGTCTATTTACTTGCCCTGGCTTTTTAAGTCCTGCGCGAAAGGGAGCCCAAGGTGGGGCACCCTTAGAGATTCAAGTGGGCACCGGTGGCCCACGTAGATGGTGCAAACCTCTTGTCTCGAGGTTTTATTGGCTTTCCACGTAAACCAAGTTATTCAGCCTCTTTTCTCCACTTAATTTTCCTACTACACTATTTCTTCCTAATCTAATCTTCTATTAATAAATAAATACTTCTAAGACGCCGACTCCGTCCACGCTTTGAATCACCCTGGATCTACCGGGGCTGGACCCCGGCACACAGGTCATTTCTGCATGGTAGTCCCTTTGTTTCATGCCTCCTCACTACCTCTGGTTCCCTGAACAGCATAACAACTGCAGAGACTTTCTTTTCCCCTACTCTACCTGCCCAATCAGATAGTGTGGTTGTGTTAGTCACCCAGTCATGTCTGGCTCTTTGTGACCCCATGGACTATAACCCACCAGAATCTTCTGTCCATGGGATTCTCCAGGCAATAATACTGGAGTGGGTTGCCATTTCCTCCTCCATGTGATACTTTATTTGCTATATTAGACTCCTTCCTCTATATTATAAGAGTTTGGTACATAGTAGGAACTCAACAAATAACGGTTTCTCTTCCCTTGTCTATTAAGAAATATATTTGAACCAGTAAGGCAAATGTGATCCTCAGTTGATCAATAAAATTGTAAACCTGTCAGTGTCATGCTGCTTCCAAAATATAAAATTAGACTAGAAATCAGCATCAGTATTTGATACTAAAAACAGTATCAAACTATTCATAACAAAAAGAGACAATACAGAAAAAAATATTTTAAAAGAAAGCCCCTCAGAAGACTGTTTACCACCATCATTTCATAATCAGGGTTTGGGAGAAGAATCTCAAATAAGAGAGCTGAAAGGCAAAGACATGGTTTTAAAATATGTTGAGTGTGTTTGTCACTCAGTCATGTCCAGTTCTTGGCTTCCAAANAAAAAATATTTTAAAAGAAAGCCCCTCAGAAGACTGTTTACCACCATCATTTCATAATCAGGGTTTGGGAGAAGAATCTCAAATAAGAGAGCTGAAAGGCAAAGACATGGTTTTAAAATATGTTGAGTGTGTTTGTCACTCAGTCATGTCCAGTTCTTGGCTTCCAAAAGAAGGAATTGGCAAAAATTCTTTTGTAAAATGTTCCACCTACAAATTAGGAACATTTTTTTTTTTTTTCCGGGCAGTCTATTGTCTTTTCTCTCTCATGATGAAAGTCGATGCATCCTTTCATACTCTGATTATTTCCTCTTTGAGCACTCAGTCATCAGGGGCTGAAATAGCAAGAATCCTTTGTTGTTCTTTTCATTCAGCTGATCTCAAATGGTGGCCAGACCAGGTCTCATTGGCTGCTGACTCTACGCCATGCCCAGTAAGGTCAGAACACAGAAGCAGAAATGGTGGAACAAGTGGAACAAGTCACGACCCTGAACTGTGCTCCGTAACCTTTACCTGTTTATGTGATCTTTGAATATCCATTTCCTCAAATGAGCTAGCAACACCAAGACAAAAACCTCACTGTTTCTAAAAGGTTCTAAAGAAGCCAGAGGTGTCAGTTAAGACATAAAGTGACAGGTAAATATGTGCAAAGCATGTGAAAAGTAACTGTAAACTGTAATGACTACGAAGGTCTTGTATGATTAAGCAGGAAAATATGCAGTCCTGCTGTAATTTCCAGGAAACTCTCAAATCAGCGCTGCTTTAACTGTCCCAGGCGTTAGATCACAAGGCACCCCAAGAAAGAATAATCTATTCCATGGCTTTCGAACCACATTTGATTCACATCCTGTCTCCTATGTTATTTTACAAAGTATTATATTTATCAGATTGAAAAGTAAGCGTATTTTAGATGGGCTAAAAATCACACATCTTGCAAGGTTTCTACTCCTCTGAGGTAATGTACGTGGATAAAATTCAGGGTATACATGAATTTACATGCACAGAACTATGTTTATTTTCGTTAACTGCTGGATGACATTTGATATCTCCTTCAATTAGGAATGTAGGCATACACGAAAATAGCATTAGTGATACCTGCGACTTTGTCACCAATATAAATCACAGACCCAGTCATACCACATTGTGATTGTTGCAGGTATCTGGAAATAATATTTTGATCATCAGTATTTTGAAACTATGATAGTTATTAGATTGCCCTTGGATCTTCTTAAATGTATTAATAAAGAAACGTGTATTCTGGTATCACAAATTTGTCTTTAATATTTAGATAACTAAATCTTAATATACCTATTTTATGTACTCAATATATTTTATTTCAAATATTTAAAAATATTAGTCTAAAAAAAGGCACAACACTTTACTATACTGTAAAAGAGGTCAAAAAATACACAAAATAGCGAAATGCCATAATTTAGAAGAGGAGTAGTTGACAAAAATTGAGTTTGTATCAGAATCCCAGAGAGCCCCATCTCCAGATCTTTTGATTCAGCCAGTTGGGGTGACCAGAGAATCCGCATTTCAAACAAGTTCCCAGGTGATACTGATTCAATTGGTCTGAAGACTGCACTTTTTAAATGAACGTAGCAGCATTACTTGGAAGAAAGAATGTGCAGCTCTTAAATCAAAGCATATCAATTGCTTAAAAATATTATAAGGATTTTGGCAAGGAATAGTTCAGAAAAACCTGAAAATCATACACATTAAAAAGAAATGTGTAAATGAATTTTCTTGCTTTCAGTTCAGTCACACAGTTATGTCCAACTCTTTGCAACTCCATGAACAGCAGCCTGCCAGGGCTCCCTGTCCATCACCAACTTCCCCAGTCCACCCAAACCCATGTCCAGTGAAGTCAGTGATGCCATCCAACCATCTCATCTTCTGCCGTCCCCTTCTCCTAATACCCTCAATCTTTCCCAGCATCAGGGTCTTTTCAAATGAGTCAGCTCTTTGCATTAGGTGGCCAAAGT
>SJYA01005169.1:0-18654 GCA_006410615.1 Neotragus moschatus
TCGATGGGCGTGAGTCTGAGTGAGCTCCCGGAGTTGGTGATGGACAGGGAGGCCTGGCGTGCTGCGATTTATGGGGTTGCCAAGAGTCGGACAGGACTGACCGACTGAACTGAACTCAACTGAACTGAAAATATAAAGTCTGACACTGTTTCCACTGTTTCACTATCTATTTGCCATGAAGTGATGGAACCACATGCCATGATCTTAGTTCTATGAATGTTGAGCTTTAAGCCAAATTTTTCACTCTCCTCTTTCACTTTCATCAAGAGGCTTTTTAGTTCCTCTTCACTTTCTGCCATAAGGGTGGTTNTCCACTGTTTCACTATCTATTTGCCATGAAGTGATGGAACCACATGCCATGATCTTAGTTCTATGAATGTTGAGCTTTAAGCCAAATTTTTCACTCTCCTCTTTCACTTTCATCAAGAGGCTTTTTAGTTCCTCTTCACTTTCTGCCATAAGGGTGGTGTCATCTGCATATCTGAGGTCATTGATATTTCTCCCAGCAATCTTGATTCCAGCTTGTGCTTCTTCCAGCCCAGCGTTTCTCATGATGTACTCTGCATATAAGTTAAATAAGCAGGGTGACAATAGACAGCCTTTACATACTCCTTTTCCTATTTGGAACCAGTCTGTTGTTCCATGTCCAGTTCTAACTGTTGCTTCCTGACCTGCATATAGGTTTCACAAGAAGCAGGTCAGATCTCTTTCAGAGTTTTCCACCATTTATTATGATCCACACAGTCAAAGGCTTTGGCATAGTCAATAATGCAAAATTAGATGTTTTTCTGGAACTCTCTTGCTTTTTCCATGATCCAGCAGATGCTGGCAACTTGATCTCTAGTTTCTCTGTCTTTTCTAAAACCAGCTTGAACATCTGGAAGTTCACGGTTCACGTATTGCTGAAGCCTGGNACAATATACAGCCTTGACGTACTCCTTTTCCTATTTGGAACCAGTCTGTTGTTCCATGTCTAGTTCTCAATATTGCTTCTGGACCTGCGTACAGATTTCTCAAGAGGCAGGTCAGGTAGTCTGGTATTCCTGTCTCTTTCAGAATTATATATACCGAAAATATGGGCAAGGCCAATTTCAAGTAGAAGCAGCAGCTAATCTCAGTCGTTTTATAAGCCTGTGAATAGCTGTTCTCATATTCAGATCAGTATAGCCAAGCATAAGGACCTGCCTTGTCCAGAAGAGATTGTCCCAGACGCGTGAGGTGGGTTGACTTGCCCACGTTCACTGGTCCACACATTTTAATCGTTCACTCTCTGTTGTGGTAAGGTTCTCTCTCTCTTGTTTTTTTAAAGCTCAACTATTGCATGTTTTTCTTGGGAGCTAGTGGGTGGTATTATCCTTTGGCGATCTCTAAAGGACACTTTATTTTAGGGAGTAATTGATTCAGAAAGAATGGATTTTGAACTGTTGCCAGATGATGAGCGTCAGTGTGTGAAATGCAAAACCACGTGCTTCATGTCTGCCATCTCCTGCTGCTGTAAACCTGGCCTGCTTGTTTGCCTGCATCACGTAAAGGAATTATGTTCCTGTCCTCCTTATAAATATAAACTGAGGTGAGTAGGAAGAATGATTTTTCTCCCTGTGGAAAGCACTGAATGTTTAACTTCGGCTTTGTGACGTTGGCATCTGATTTCCTTCAGGCCCACGTATCTCAGAGCCAACCTGCTCTTCTGTTTGCAGGTACAGGTACACTCTGGACGACCTCTACCCCATGATGAACGCGCTGAAGCTCCGAGCAGAATCTTACAACGAGTGGGCCTTGAATGTGAATGAGGCTTTGGAGGCCAAGATTAATAAGAAGAAAAGTATGTGGTCTATGGAAAGTGTGATTTGGTGACTGACAAATTGGGGCTTATTGTAATACAGTCAGCAAACAGTTACCGGCAAGCATTACT
Organism: Neotragus moschatus; assembly: GCA_006410615.1. NCBI lineage: Eukaryota > Metazoa > Chordata > Mammalia > Artiodactyla > Bovidae > Neotragus > Neotragus moschatus. Next base: position 1,913 of record SJYA01005169.1, read on the forward strand.
TGAAGCAGCCTCATCTGTCCAGCCAGGCTTAGAGCTTTAGTACAGGTTTTAAAGCCAAAAGTGAATGAAACAAATGTCCATACATCGAAGTGAAGTCTTAATATAGGCGTTCTGAAAGTTGTATTTTTAACAAAAACAGTATTATTACAAAACATAACTCTTACACGTCTCGGTCTCAGGAACAAAAGTATTTCACATTTTATATGGAACCTTAGAAACAGTTTTTGTTTGTTTTGCCTTTTGTTTTTTTAACTAGCGTTCATGACACGAACAGTATATCCTCAAGTCAGTGAAGTGTTTATTACTTTTTAGCTCTAGTCAAAATCTCTGTCCTCATTATTACCTTTGAACGTCACTGCTTCCCTTCACATCTCTTCTCTCAGAGTGGTTTCATTTGCTTTCCTTTCTGGAGCTCAGCAGGGGACTCTGCCCTCTCCTGTTCCAGGGCACGTGCAGGTTCCGTCTGTAAGCCGCTGGTTCCCTGCCAGCCACAATTAGATAGATGGAGGAGGAGAGTGTGGCTCCAGCCTCAGGAGGATCTGCGTGTGCTCTGTCCTGACAAGTCAGGTGTCCTTTGTCTCATAAACTTGTCCATAGTAAAGGGCAGCTCCAGGCACTTCATAAAGCCCTCCACTCTCAGGGCACCCCCCCCCCCGCCCCCCGCCAAAAAAAAGTCAACACATTTATTAGAGGGAAAGCATTGCAAATATCCGTAGATAAGAGCTGATAAAATCAAACCTCCCCTTCTGTATTTCATACCAGAAATTCATATATATTGATCACAGAAAAGGTAATTTTTATTTCTAGGCCTTGTCAACTTTAAGGCTCTGATTGAAGAATCTGAGATGAAGAAATTTCCAGACAACGATCTTCTACGTCACCTCCGCTTAGTCACGCAGGACGCAGAGAAATGCGCCTCTGTCGCCCAGCAGCTGCTTAACGGCAAGAGGCAGACGAGGTAGGCTCTGTGCACACCCGCTTTGGATGTGGACTCCTGGGGAGTCTGTTGTGGCTGGAGTCTGGGGTGCTGGTACGCTGGTCCTCATGCAGCCTTCTTGGGCCTTTGTCTCTCTAGATACCGGTCTGGTGGAGGGAAATCCCACAATCAGCTGACCGTGAATGAGCTCCGGCAGTTTGTGACCCAGCTGCACGCTCTCCCCTGTGTCCTCAGTCAGACACCGCTGCTGAAGGTGCCCAGATGGGGGCCGCCCCCCTCCTATATGTGATGAAGTCCTGTTCTTGAGTGGTTAATTTGTACATTATATTTGCAGATGTGTTTAATAGCAGCTTGAGTGGTACATGTTCTTAAAGAGATTGTAACAGGCCTGCAGTGGAGAGACAGTTGGAAACTTTCACCTTGAAAGGGCCCGCCGGCTGCTCATTGCAGCTGCCGTGCGTCTGTCTAGAGCCCCTTGTCTAACCGCCGGTTGGCTGATGTGTTGTTGTGTCCATGTGTGTTGTCGCTAGAGGCAAGTGAGCTAGCCGCGGGTCGTGTGGAATCCGCGTTGGAGACTCTTAAGTCGCAAGAAGCCTGTTGCAGAGATCAGGGCTCTGACGCAACGACCTGTGTTTTCAGGACCTCCTGGGTCGTGTGGAAGATTTCCAGCAGCACAGCCGGAAGCTGCTCTCTGAGGAGACGCCCAGTGCTGCCGAGCTGCAGGCCTTGCTGGACGTCAGCTTTGACTTTGATGTTGAGCTCCCCCAGCTTGCTGAGATGCGGGTCCGGCTGGAGCAGGCCCGTTGGCTGGAGGAAGTGCAGCAGGCTTGCCAGGACCCTAGCTCCCTCACCTTAGATGATATGAGGCGCCTCATAGACCTGGGGGTGGGCCTGGCCCCGTACTCAGCCGTGGAGAAGGCTATGGCGCGGCTTCAGGAGCTGCTGACGGTCTCAGAGCACTGGGATGACAAGGCCAAGAGTCTCCTCAAGGCCAGGTAACTGAGCGCGGCCACGCGTCCCCGGGGAGGGCTCGTGCTTGGTCTGTGCTGGGCAGGCGCAGGCTTAGGTAGGGTGTGACCCAGGCGCGGCAGCTGAGCTGTGCGTGTGAAAGTTTAGCTGAGATGTTCGCAACTGCTTTGGAGCTCAGACAAAAGAAGATTAATGTTTTGTTTTTATTTTCTTGATTTACTGATTGTGAAATGAATGGTTCAAATGGACACTCATTTTCTAGAAGTGGTTTAATGAAATTTGCCTGGATCTCAATGGGAACATCTTTGAGGGAAGAAAACATTTACAAATAAGTGGAGCTGTTTAAACCCACAGTTGATGAAAGAGACCCAGGGAGTCTTACAGAGAAGCACCTGAGCGTCGCAGTGTGCAGCGTCCTCAGAGCGGCGGCAGCGCCGTAGCCCCAGCGTTCGTGCTGTCGCCTCCTGACCTTGTCTGCACTTGAGGAGGCCGTGCTGGGCTCGGGCTGAGCATCTGGGGGAGGCTGGCTCCTCCTCGTCTTGCTCTCTGTGTGGCAGGCCTTTGCTGTTGCAGCTGACAGCATAAAGCACAAGGGACAGCTGGCTTCTGGGCGTTACTGTTTAATCCTGAAGTAGTGGTCATTGATCGGAGGACACAGGTTTTGGGTTCTATGCTCTGGTGTGCCGATACCCCGGAGATTTTTACTTACCTTTGTGGAGGTATATGAGTCTTGATAGTGTTTCTAGTTAACATGGAGTAAATTATCCCTAAGCTACCTTTTGCAAATGGAAGTTTATGTCGTTCCATCGTCAAATCAGAACTAAGTAGAACTGAGTTATTTGCCTTAGTCTTATGTAGATAAATTGATATCTTGTAGTTACTTGCCATTTCAAAAAGTCTGTTTGCATCTGTGAGTTTCCTTTGAAGCGGTTTCTCTAACTTCCTGGTAAGTGAGCCACGAGGGGCGTGAGCAGGTCGCGCGGAGGCTGAGCAGTCTCTCTGCCCCCCAGGCCTCGGCACTCACTGAGCAGTCTCGCCGCCGTGGTGAAGGAGATCGAGGGGATCCCCGCACACCTGCCCAACGGCGCGGCGCTGAAGGACTCTGTGCAGAGAGCCAGAGACTGGCTTCAGGAAGTGGAGGCCCTGCAGGTAGGTTTCCAGGGTCCCGCTCGTGCCAGCGCCTCTGAAGAGCAGGGACGGGAGGCTGGCGGAGGGGTGCGCACTGGGCTGCGCGGCGCAAGGCCTGTGTTTGGGTCGGCCGCATGACTGAGTCTCTTCCGCCCTGTGTAGATGCCCTTGCCCACCCCGCCTGTTGTCCTCACCAGTTGGCTTAATATATAAGGCTTAGATAATTTCACTAACCTTTTCTGGGAGGTTGGGAGCCTCCCATAACAACAGCCTTAAGTACTTGGTTGGGGTTGAAGAGAATGGGCTAAAAATGAAGTTGTGGGAGAAATACAGTCACTAATCTTTGACCAGTATGGCTGTCTCTCGCTGGCTTACCAATTGCTTGGAGTTGAGACAATGAGGAGTAGGCGATTGAGTGAGTAGGGATGTGTGATTCCATGGCCAAACTGGGCAGTGAGGTCCGGGGCTGTTCCCGTGCAAGTGCTGACTTAAAAGTGCTTCTCTGTCCCTGCAGAGTAAGTGAGGCCTAGCATATTCTGGATGAACTCTCCAGAGAGTCAGCACAAACTACCTGTGGCTCTGTGCTAGATGGTGTACTTACTGAGCCTTTACGTAGAAGTTAAAATAGAAAATTAAATTCATGTGTAGCGTTATTAAGGCACAGACAGAATATACCTTAACAATGTGCCTTAATCTGATGTGCTGCAGTCCATGGGGCCACAGAGAGTCAGACAGGGCTGAGGGGCTGAGCACAGCAATAAAGACAGACAAGACACACTCTGTTTTGCTCTGTTTCCAGTTGGGTGACTTCATGTGCAAAGGGGTTGCTGGGGGTGTTTTCCTTTTTCTCTCTTATCATCATAAAACAGCAGGTCTTATGGTCCTATTGAGAGAAAAAAGATCTTTGAATTACTTAATGGGCTAGGTTGAAAAATTTTTAATTTGTATTGTTCTTGAATCTCAAGTTCTGTTTTGTTGAAGCCATCAGACTCTAGGAACAAAATATCTTCTGGTTTTCTGAATGTCTGCATAACTTAAGTTGTGCTAATAGACCAATTGTTAATGAGAAATGCCAAATAGGACAGCTTAGCCAGGTGTTTTCAGTGAAACATCTGGACATCTATTCTGATTGACAGAGAAGAGAAGATACATTGTTTGATAAATATTACATAAGAAGTGACTCCAGACAGTCAGAGAAAGAAGCATGGGAAGTGTTTGCTGTGCACACAAACTTCCCCAGCGAGATCGCTGGTGCGCGCTCTTGTCTGTCATTGCCGGAACCATCATGATTATAGCCTTGGCCCTTGCTTTCACTCATGGTTGCTCACAGCCCGAAAGTGAGGTGGTGGTAGTGGTCAGGAGAGGCGAGCGTATGAAATCAGAGGAAAGGACACGCTTCTAGGTGGGTTTGGTTCCCTTCACATGTTTTAATGTATGTGCTTCTTAGTACTGTGTCTGCAACAAAATCTGTCGATAAGGACAAAAAGTTTTGCTCCATTCCTGAAATACGAGCTTGGTCTTGAGTCATGTGTGGAAGGACTAGCAGAGAAATGGGACCCCTTGTGTTGGGTGGGTCGCTTGTCTTAGAGTGCCGCCAGCCGTCTGTCTGCACACAGGGAGTGCTCTGTGTGCTGAAGCACGGTGTGGTGCCAGTGTGGTCCCAGGACAGCCCCGCGGCACCTGGAAGCGTTAGGAGTTGAAATTCACATGGACCCTTGAAAGGTGGTTGTTGAATCACAACGCCGGGATTCTTGGCCTCTGGAGGAGAAGAATTCAATCCGGGGCCAGAGACGAGGCTTGATCGCTCAGAGCTTTTGTGTAATAAAGTTTTATTAAAGTATAAAGGAGACAGAGAAAGCTTCTGACATAGGCATCAGAAGAGGGCAGAAAGAGCTTGCTAGTGCTAGCAATGGGGTTATATACTCTCCAGTAAATCCAAAGAATGTCTGGAGGTTGTAAAGACCTCATCAGACCTACTCCCATAATTTACATTTTAAGATAATGGAATTAGCCAGAAGGTTTAATCCAGAGACTGTCCTCAGGCAGAATACATTATTGTCATATAATCCTAAGGAATGTAGAGAAGAAAAAAAGTTTGTTCTTTCTTCCTCCTTGAGAATTCCAGACCCCGCTCTCCTCGGGGACCCCTAGACTTCTTACCAACCTGCCTAGGAAATGACTGTCTCACCCTTCCCTAGTGAACTGAGTCAGAAATCTGGGGGTGGGGCCCAGGAAGTCTTTAAAACAAGCTTCCCAGATGGTTCTTTATAATAAAATGTGAGAGCCAGTGTTCTTTCTCAGCTCCTTGTAGTTTTCCTGAACAATCTATTAACTCGTAGTCGTGGATGGAATGAAAGACTGCTTTTCCACTTTTCGTTCTCTCAGTCAGTATGGAGTTATTCGAGTCCTTTGAGTCACTACAGGTTTACACTTCTGTTGAATTTTTTTCAAACCCACCAGAATGGCAGATGTGCTGAGAAAGGGCGTAAGCGTCTGAGCAAAGGGACAGCAGCGCATGCCAGCTCCACACTGTGCTGTGGCTCCAGCACGAGCCAGGCGCGTACCTGGTGGCTGAGTGGGATCCCCTAGGGGCCTTACCGTCACCACCACCAGCTAGCCGGCAGCTTTGGTCGGCATCGCTTGAGAGTTCAGTATGTTGAGATGATGGGGCGGTACTCTGGGCACTTGCACAGAGGCGTTCTTTCTCCTTTGACTCACTAGGCTGGAGGGCGCGTGCCCGTGCTGGACACGCTGGTGGAGCTTGTCACTCGAGGCCGGTGTATCCCGGTGCACCTGCCCTCGCTGCCGAGACTGGAGTCCCTGGTAGCCGAGGTCCACGTTTGGAAAGAATGTGCTGCTGGCACCTTCCTGACTAAGGGCTCGTCCTATTCTCTCCTAGAGGTGAGTGCGCTCAGCCCACCCGGGGGCCTTGCGGCCCCTCACCTGGAAAACACACAGCCCCTTCCTTGTCGGGGCGGCAACACTGACTGATCTACGCTCTGTGAGCTACTTTCTGGGGGGAGCCAGGGAGGGTCTTCTGAATTTCACTGGAAATTCAGAAGAATCTTTGAATGTTTTCTGCGTACATTTGGGGATAGCATTCACCACGGAGGAAATATTCCTCTTTGAAGTTCCTGTTAAAATGGGACATTTCCCCTTGGCCGTGCTTCACCACTTGGATTTGCCAAGCCTGATGAAAGATCCCCAGCTCTCAACACGGTTATAGTTGACACTTGTAGTTTCTTGAAGCTGATGCTGGTCACACGTCATGACTGGAATCATTGCATGTTACTCTTCTTCTTTTTACTTACAGTTTGCTTGAATCTGAATCAGAAGTCTGTCTTTTTGTGAGATTTCCTTCATCCTTGCTTGCTTCCTTTGTAGAGTAGGATTTCTGGGATCAAGGTTGCCTGTTATGCAGAAAATATAAAGAAATCCATGTCCTCCGCACTGCTTCAGCTTTTATTTGGGAACTTGGTAATGCTCTGTGGTGAATGAGACAAACCACAGTGGCTGTGCTTTGTTCCACATCAGGTGCTGTGTCCTCGATGTGACGTTGGCCTTTTGGGATCAAAGAGAAAGCAGAGAAAGTTAAAGGACTCCTTGCCGAGTGGCAAGAAGAAGAGCCCCCGTGTGGAGAGCCTGAGCGACCTGGAGAGGAGGCTGATGGAGAGCAGAGAGACTGCTGCAGCGGTGCGTGCGGGGGCTCCTCCTCGGTTCTCGGGGGGGGGGGCGTTTCTCGCTCTTCCTTCTTTACTGAGTGTATTGGGAAGGCAAGTAGGAGAATGACTTCCAGAGTACTGTGTTTTACCAAAGCAACTTTAGGTAAACTGTCATTTGTGAAAGTTTTTAATNTCCTCCTCGGTTCGGGGGGGGGGGGGGGCGTTTCTCGCTCTTCCTTCTTTACTGAGTGTATTGGGAAGGCAAGTAGGAGAATGACTTCCAGAGTACTGTGTTTTACCAAAGCAACTTTAGGTAAACTGTCATTTGTGAAAGTTTTTAATGGAAGGTGCCTGCGAGGCCTCCCAGACGCAGAAACACTTCCCAAGCCTGTAGCTTGGTCCAGGGTAACAGGTGACCTGCAGCGCCAGCTTACTGTCAAGTCTACAACAGGACATGCACTGGGAACGGCCTGGGCACTCCTGAGTCCGATCTCCTCTTAGAGTAAGCACCGTGGATCCAAAGATAGTGTCAGCTTCAAGAAGATGAGGCAGAATCGAGCCGGTGTTTGGTGAGCGCAGAATCAGATGAAAAGAAGAGAGCTGTGGGATCTGGATGCTTCAGAAACTTGCCAAGCCGGTGTAGTTGGCCTGTAGCATTAGCCTCAGGTGTGCAGTAGAGTGAGTCAGTATATCTGTACGTTACTCGGTGACCCCTGTATGAGTCTAGTTAACAGCCATCACCACACAGGTTTTTTTTTTTTTCTTGATGAGAACTTTTAACATCTTCTTTCTCAGTAACTTTCAAAACTATAACATAGTATTAATGCCTATCTGGAGCAGGAAATGGCAACGCACTGCAGTATTCTTGCCTGGAAAACTGCATGGATAGAGGAGCCTGGCCAGCTATAATCCATGGCGTTGCAAAGAGCTGGACACAACTGACATTATTCCCCAGAGAAGAGAGCACAGTTTCCTTTTGTATTAATGACTATAGTCACCATGCTGTATGTCACATCCCCAGGATTTAGTTTTACCTTTTGAGCCCCTGCACCCATCTCCCAGTACCTCTGGGAACTGCCCATCAGTTCTCTGTGTCTGTCAGTCCAGTTCAGTCTCTCAGTCATGTCCTATTCTTTGCAACCCCATGGACTGCAGCACGCCAGGCTTCCCTGTCCATACCACATCCCAGCGCTTACCCAAACTCATGTCCATTGGGTTGTGTCCATCCAACCATCTCATCCTCTGTCGTCCCTTTCTCCTCCCACCTTCAGTCTTTTCTAGCACCAAGGTCTTTTCCGATGAGTCAGTTCTTCACATCAGGTGGCCACGGTATTGAAGTTTCGGCTTCAGCATCGGTCCTTTCAATGACTGTCCAAGACTGACTTCCTTCAGAATGGACGGGTTGGATCTCCTTGCAGTCCAGGGGCCTCTCAAGAGTCTTCTCCAACACCACAGTTCAGAAGCATCGGTTTTTCCGTGCTCAGCTTTCTTTATAGTCCAACTCTCAGATCCATACATGACTCCTGGGAAAACCATAGCTTTGACTAGATGGACCTTTGTCGGCAGACTCATGTCTCTCCTTTTTAATATGCTGTCTAGGTTGGTCGTAGGTTTTCTTCCAAGAAGCAAGCGTCTTAATTTCATGGCTGCAGTACCATCTGCAATGATTTTGGAGCCAAAGAAAATAAAGTCTCTCACTGTTTCCCTTGTTTCCTCATCTGTTTGCCATGAAGTGATGGGGCCGGATGCCATGGTCATACTTGAATTCTAATCTTCTGAATGTTGAGCTTGAAGCCAGCTTTTTCACTCTCCTCTTTCACTTTGATCAAGAGGCTCTTTAGTTCTTCTTCACTTTCTACCATAGGGTGGTGTCATCTGCATATCTGAGCTTATTGATATTTCTCCCGGCAATCTTGATTCCAGCTTGTGCTTCATCCAGCCTGGCATTTTCCATGATGTACTCTGCATATAAGTTAAATAAGCTGGGTGACCATATACAGCCTTGACGTACGCCTTTTCCTATTTGGAACCAGTCTGTTGTTCCATGTCCATTTCTAACTGTTGCTTCTTGACCTGCATACAGATTTCTCAGGAGGCAAGTAAGGTGGTCTGGTATTGCCATCTCTAAGAATTTTCCACAGTTTGTTGTGATCCACACAGTCTTCTGTGGGGTGGGGTTTTTTTTGTTTGTTTTTTTCTTTTTTAGATTTCACATGTAAGTGAGATCATATAGTCCTTGTCTTTCTCTGGCTTATTTCGCTTGGTGTCATGCTTTGAGTTTATCTGTGTTGTTGCAAAGGGCAGAATCCTTTTCTCTGTCTATGGTTGGTAACATCCCATTGTACATACACAGCCACGCTTCCTTTTATCCACCAGTGGGCGCACTGGGGCTGTTTCCGTATCTCGGCTGTTGGGAATGATGCCGCCTTGGACATGGGAGTGCAGATAATCTTTTCAGGTTAGTATTTTTGTCTCCTTTAGATGTATACTCAGAAATGGAATTGCTGGGTCCTGTAGCAGTTCTATTTTTAGTTTTTTGAGGACGCTTCCTATTGTTTTTTGACAGTGCTGCAACAGTTCACATTCCCACTCCTAGCGTAGGAGCGGGTTCCCTTGTCTCCACATGCTCGCTGACACCTGTGGTTTCTGGTCTTTGCAACGATGGCCGTTCTGAGGCAGGTGTGAGGCGATGCCTCAGTGTGGCTCTGGTCTGCGCTCCCGATGGCAGTGGCGGCGGTGTCCCCTCACGAACCTGTTGTCCGTCTGTTCGTTGTCTTTGGGAAACGTCTGCTGGGTCTTCTGCCCATCCTGGTCGGATCTTTGTTTTTGGTGGGGATGATGGTGCTTGTGCTGTCGCGTCATGTAAGCTCTTCGCGGATTTGGGGCATCACCCCCTGGGTCAGGTTGCGAGCCGCCAGTGCTTCTCCCGCTCTGTCGTCTTCTGCTCTTGTTGATTTCTCCCGTGTGCAGAAGTTCTCTAGGTTGATGAGGCCCCTTTCAGGACGGTTTTGAAGGCACGAAGCCCTGCCCTTCCCAGAGCAGGAGCACACCTGCTGCTGGGCTGGGACTAAGCAGACTCGCCCCGGGCCAGGGCGCCTTTCCTGTCTCACCCTCCATCACTGCCTGGCTGCTCTCGGCTGACGTGGGGTTGCCCTGAAGCGTGTGTGCGTTTTGACATGACTGTCTTTGGCGCATTCGTCCCTTCCTTCAGATTGTAGTCGGATGTGGCTGCCTGAGCACCATTCTGGCGCTTCCAGGATGCTGCTTCCCCGATTGCACGGTGGGTTTCTGTAAAGGCACTGTCTGGAGTTTGGCTTGGCTGTCCCTGCATAACCCCGTATGCATTGCCTGCACGTTGCTTCCATCTACAGAAACGAGATTTTCTCAATATAGCGCGGGTTTGTTAGGTGGTTTATTCTAGATCTTTCTTGTTTCTTACCTAAACCCTCAGTGATACATTTTCTCCTCTAATCCAGAAACAGAGGAGCATCAGTCTGGCCTTAGGACTCGGCTTCCTTATCTGGTGACCGAGGGTGGATCTGATCATCCGGAATGGTTTAGTTATGACACGTTAATATTTTAAGGACTTGGGAGTAGAGTTGGGAAATAAGTGGTTCTTGTTAGCCTTTAGTTTTTGCTTCTGATAGGGAATGCTGGTTTTAAAAATCTGTGCTTCCTCTGTATTTCTCTTCAGTGAAGCATCAGGACTTGGGTTGTCCAGCTGTTTGCTATGAAAGGTCAATGCGTTACGTACCAAGGGGGTAGTGACTTACTTTTACATAGCTGGTGATCTGAGCTGGTCCCCCTTAAAGCAGTTATACTTCATGGTGAGCGGTGAGTAAATGTGTAAAGCCTGGACTGCCTCTCGTAGAGCTCTCACATATGGACAGTTTGTACATACTTGTCAGGAACATGTTCAGTATCACTTCAGCGTTTTACTCTGAAACTAATTATGCTTGGTGTTTTCAAGTTGCTTATACAGATTACCTGATCTCGGAAGTGAGACGTGGCTCTTGTTTTAATAGAGAAAAGAATATAGCAAGTACACGTGCCACTTCCTGCAGAAAAGCAGCTTGCTTTTGTCTGTGCCTGGTGGCCTCACAGCATGCCCCCGTGCGTGTGTGCGTGTGTGTGCGCGTGTGTGTCTGTGTCTGTGTGTGCGTGTGTGTGTGTGTGTGAGGGGCGCTTGAGGAGGTGCTCCTGCAACCTCTTCACGAGGGACCCGCTCTCACCACGTGCGGCTCGTGCGTCCAGTGCACCCGTGAGGCCTGCTGTTGGAGTTAGTGAGAGACACAGGCTACTGTGGCATCTGAGAGACTTTCTCATCTAAATTACCTCTCTGGAAAATCATAAAAGTTACTGGAGCTGAAGACAAACCTCAGAAATTTGTACACAGACAGTGAATAACCTGGATCTTACAAGGGAGGTGTATTTTGTAAGAGATACGTGTGCAGAGAAGTTGGACTTGGAAGAACAGTGTGTGTTAGGCAACTGCTGACAGTGTGGTTTGCTGAGTGACAGCCGGAGCGCCTGGTCACCTGGCCATGGGGTCGTCACGGCAGCCCTGTGAGGCGGGCACTGTTCCCGACTCTAGTTTCTACCTGTGGGTATCCCACTGCAGTGAGCAGAATGTTGTTGTCCAAGGCGCCCCCACGGCTTAGTGAGGCAGAACCGGCGCCACACCCAGAGCCTGCCCTGGAGCCCAGTGTTCCTCACTGCCATGACCCTTGAGTTTGAGAAGACGGCCGAGGTCTCTGTGCCATCGTCCTTTATTGCCCTCTCCTTTCTAGATGGCAGCACTCGGGGAAGCTCGCGCACGAGAAATGGAAGCCTTGCAGTCTCTCCGACAAGCCAATGAGGGCAGGCTGCTGTCGCCTGTGCACCATGTGGAGATGAGAGTCTGCGTGTGTCAGAAGGCCCCCGCGGCCCCCATGATCCAGTGCGAACTCTGCAGGGATGCTTTCCACACCAGCTGTGTGGCGGCTCCCAGCATTCCACAGGGCCCCCGAGTCTGGCTGTGTCCCAACTGTCGGAGGTCGGAGAAGCCTCCGCTCGAGAAGATTGTGCCCCTGCTGGCCTCCCTGCAGCGCATCCGCGTCCGCCTGCCCGAGGGCGACGCGCTGCGGTATATGATCGAGAGGACCGTGAGCTGGCAGCACAGAGCCCGGCAGCTGCTCTCGTCAGGGCACCTCGCGGCCCTGCAGGACCCAGTGGGCTCGGGCATGTTGTGTGGCAGGTGGCAGGCCACAGCAGGACAGGTGCCAGAGAGCAGTGAGGTGAGCCTGGGCCCTCCTTGCTGGTCTGCAGACGGCTCGCCGCCGTGCCGCCGTGGCTCTGGGTGCTTCGGCCGGCACCCACCGTCCTCGCAGGGCTGTGTTCCTGCCACGCCGTTTGCATCCTCTGCCCCCAGTAGTTGGTCTAGAGCAGATTCCACCTGCTCATACATGCATACGGCTTCCCCGTTTGTGTGTATGAACCTAGGTATTTTTAATAGATACGCTTATTTATTTTTTGCTTAGCTATTTTTTTCCTGCTTCCTATCATGTAAGTCACTGAGCAGAAAGGGAGCCTGTCTCCTGTGTCTTGTTGCTTTTTGAGGAGAAATTAAGCTTTGAAGCATCTTATGCATCATGCTGCTTCAGAGGGGAGGCAGTGGGTTTCATACTGTCTGTGGTCTTGCTGCCCAAAGCCTGATTCTTGTAACCATGACTTTGGTGGTGGGGGTGGGGTTCTGTCTTCCTCCACAGAAGATAGGAAACCACAGTCAGGAGTACAGGGCTTAGTCTTCTTATAAGGTCCGCCTGACGACTTCCAGATGTAGACTCTCGCAGAACCACTGCGCCTGCCTGGTGCTGCACCAGCAGAGGCCTGTGATCTGCAAGGGCTGCGTGAGATGCAGGTTAGACATGCGGACAGAGGGTTCGTTCTGTATTTGTTATCTTTCTTTTTTTTTTTTCCCCATTTATTTCCAGCTTCTGAAATACAGTGCCCGGCACTTAGCAAATGATGTGTTTAAGTTTTTTGCCTCATAGTTGAGTTGCGGCTATTCGGACAATCTAGCCTACCTTGGAGACAGTTGTGTTCCTTACACATGACGTGCTGGGAGTTTCCTTGTGTTAATAAAGAGGAAAGACACAACTGCTATTTGCTCATTTGTGGTCAAAGGACTGTGGGTCTAGCCCCTCTGATAAGCTCTGAAGGTGAGGACATGAGTGTGAGTGCTGTCTGGCAGCTCTTCGGCTGGTTTACCCAAAGTCTGCATGTCTGTGTCAGGCAGGTGAAAATCTCCCGCAGGAATTCAAGAGGCTGTGTGATCTGTTTCCATGCAGAGAAAATTGACTTATTGCCCAGTAGTGCTCTTCACCTCTGAAGTCAGTCCAGGCACAGCCAGGAAGGCCAAAGTCTTCGTGAACAGGACTTGGCTTGCCCAGATCTGAGATGCCAGAGGCTTGTTTCAGTTTGGGAAAATCAAGCCCTCTGCTATATGCTGCCTGATAACCCAAGCTACTTCTATTAGGCTGGAGGTAGTCTTAGTCCTGGAAGAGCCTTACTGTGAGATGTTTTCCTTCCGTCAGATATTTCAGCCTCCTGGCCCCACGTCCTTCTCCTTGCCCGACGACTGGGACAGCAGAACCTCCTATTTACGCCCTCCCTTCTCCACTGGTCGGAGCTGCATCCCCCTCCATGGTCTGTACTGGTCTCATCACCACGATCGTTGCTGCTGCTGTTCTGGGGGCTTGAACAGTAGCAAGTGGCACGGCAGTAGTATTTTGTTGAAGAAAATCGGGAGCTGTTAAAAAGTGACTTGATTCTTTTATGTGGGATATGTGTTGCTGTGCACTTGAAAGGTGGGAGGAGAATCCTATTTAAAGGCTTGTAAGTGCAGAAGAAATAGAAAGCTTTATATCCACTGCTTTCAGGGAGGAGTGGGTTCATCCCGTGTCAGCTGAGAGTTAAATAGCAAGTGATATGGTCAGAGGCTCAGTCACGGGTTCACTTGTTGCTTCATTACATAGGAGACTTGAGGGGCTCTTTGAGACCCTGCTTCTCCTCTGTCCCTCCTGAGGGTGACTGTCCCCCAGGAGCTCTGTCTGGAGCCCTGGCCCATGCAGTGGTAGCTGTCCAGGCAGCGGCGTCTCTCCTGCGTCAGCGGTAGACTCAGTCTCCTTGGGGCCTGTTAGGCTGTGGCTCTGGGCACATGAAGTGGCTTCGTTTGACGTGGGGAGGGCGGCAGTCGGGTGGGCGGTCCTCCTCTGCTCATGTCACAAGGAATGTCCCCGTGCTCTGCTCTGGTCTTGACAGGCATCAGCCCAGAAGTGAATGAGCTGCTGATGGAGGCCCAGCTGCTCCAGGTGTCCCTTCCTGAAATTCAGGAGCTCTACCAGACATTACTCACAAAGCCGAGCCCTGCACAGCGGGCTGACCACAGCTCTCCAGTGAGACCCGGCAGTGAGAAGGTGGGCACTGGGGCTCGGCGTCACCCCCTCTCGATAGCACAGGGGCGAGACGCTGTCTTTGATCCAGGAAAGGATGCAGACGGCGGCTGGGCTTGCAACCTGGATTCTGACCGCTGTGTGAAAAGTTTTCCTTTTGCATAAGGTGCTTCTCATCGTTTCCATGTGATAATAGCTGGAAACGGGATTGTTCTTGTGTAAGAGAGCTCTCGTTAGATGGAAACGCCATTACAGCAGGACAGGCTTCCATTCTGAGTCAGCGTGTGACAGACGCTGCGACTCCTCTGCAGGGAGCCTGCCGGCTGCTGGTGGCCCAGTGGCCAGGCCAGGAGGGCCCGCTCGTGCTGCGCTGCGTTCTCTTTGGCTGCCCCGCAGGATCTTGGTCCCTTGACCAGGATTCAAACCTGTGCCCCCTGAAGTAGGAATGGGGAAGAGTCCTAGCCTCTGGAGCTCCCGGGAAGTCCCAAGGGGGCCTGTTTCGAGTGCTGACTTACCTAAAGTACCGAGCGCAAGCTGCTGCTGCTCCTGCAGCCTGCTAACGAGACCGCTGGCCCCTGAGGATAGTCGGAGCAGGAAGACAGCATAAGGGTAGACACTGGAGTTTAGGATTGATTGATTATCATTTCAGTACCAAGTAGTGTAGCACAATACCAACTGTGTTCAGTTAAAAGCCCCTTTTCCCTCTAAGGGGCGGAAATGTCCTTTACGAAGGACGGTAACGGCCTGGTTCCTTATCCATCTGTCGGTCAGCACCTCCCAAGAAGCTCTGGGGACGTTGGGTATTTGCCGGTGTGTCTGGCATCTCCCGCCTCCTGGCACTGCTGGGCTGATGTGAGACAGTTCACGTGGGTGGCAGTTCTGTTCTCCAGTGTTTCATGGGCTGAATGGCGAAGTTAGGTGGTCCTGTGGGGCCGGGTGGGCGAGGCCGGGAGCGGGGGCAGCCTGTCATGCCTGCGGGTGTTGACACGGCAGCTTTAGTGAGAGGCAAGCCACACGCTAAACTGGGCTTGCCGTCTTCCTGCCAGAGTGACGGCTGCCGAGGGAAGCGAGACGGAGCCAGCGGCCTCGAGAGCAAGCTGAAGAGACGCCTGGAAAGAGAAGGCCTCTCCAGTGAGGGGTGGGATCGAATCACCAAAATGCGGGCCCCCAAAAAGAAGAGAATCAAACTGAGCCACCCCAAGGACACGGACAGTCTCAAGTTAGAGAGAGAGTGTAGCTATGAGTTGGCCCCCTCTGCCGACACGCAGTCCCTGCCCTCAGACTCGTCCTCCTCGGAGCAGGAGGACTCTGAGGACGAGGACGCCATCTGCCCGGCCGTGAGCTGCCTGCAGCCAGAAGGAGACGAGGTCAGTGAGGTTTGGGCCGTGGAGGACGTGCGCTCCCTTAGCTCCGAGCCCTGCGAGCGCCAGCTCGCCCGGCCGGGTCTCTCTCCTGCTTGGCTGCCTTGAGCCCGTCTGAGCGGGTCGCCCGCCCTCCCCCCGGGGCCTCTGCTCTCAGCGCTCCTCGGTCTCCTCCCTTCTCTCGGAGAAACGCTTCCTCTGCCCTTTCCTTTCCTGCTCTCGCCGCCGGCGCGCAGAAGGTGGGGGGTGCCGCTGCCGTCCCTTGCTTACTTGTCGCGGGCGGCCTGCCCTCGCCCCGCGCAGCCGCCGCGTGGAGAACGGCTGCCGTGCTGGAGGTCCCGTGAGGGGCAGTGGCTGCCCCGGCCGCCAGGCCTCTTCTCCCCTGAACACCCCGTCTCCCTGCTCTCTGTAACCAGGTGGACTGGGTCCAGTGTGATGGCAGCTGCAGTCGGTGGTTCCATCAGGTCTGTGTTGGTGTCTCTCCCGAGACGGCCGCGGAGGAGGACTACGTGTGCGCGCGCTGCGCGGCGGCGGACGCGCCGGGCCGGAGATAGAGCGCGCGGAGCCCTCCGCAGCCAGGGCCCGGCCCGGGGACTCCAGCTTCTCAGCAAAGCTGCAGGACTGGCGTTCAAACCAGCCTGTGAACGGTGCTATTTCTATTCCTGACGGGATCATTTTTCCGGAACTCTTTGAAAAAAAGAAAAAAAAAACGACAAAAATTTTTTGACACTTTTTGTATTTTTTTCCTTAAGAGCTGTTTGTGGTTTTGAGGTTTGAAACGCTGGCTGTTTTTGCAGGGGTTCCCACCAGTTTGGAAGGATTGGCGCTTGCACCTTCTCATGTATACAGCATTAAAATCTTACCTCTTCCTGGGGTTTACCAGCTGAGTCCAACTCGGTTTCAGTGCCCAGAAGGGCCCAGTAAATCCTCATTCGAGGAATTTCTCTCTCGTTTACTCTGTTACCATATTGGGGAGCTTAAGTTTTTCACTTTTGAGGTTTTTGTTTGTTTTCTTTATCCCCCTTTGTTTTCCTGGTAGACTAGGTTATTTATCTAAGCAATAACTTCCATGTTGGTTTCAGTGGCTGGAATTAAAACCAAACAAACTTCCAAACAGTGTGGTGCTTTAGCATCTGGCGGATGTCCGAGCACAGACGTCTGGCTTCCGGTGTCGCTGGGGAACTGGTGACAGGAAGAGGCTGCTCCCTGAGCACCTGTCAGAGCTGTTCTGGCTCCCGCCCCCCACCCCCAC
>SJYA01005169.1:21512-50939 GCA_006410615.1 Neotragus moschatus
CCCGCTCATTTGGAAGCTTGTATCAAGTGTTGCGGTTTATATTATGGAATAAATCCCTGGTCCTAACATAACACTACCTGCTGGTTATTCAGAGCCATCAGCCTACAGCTGCTTCTGCCCCTGCCTGTGGGCGGTGAAGAACCCGAGGGGGGCTTGCTTTTGCCTCTGCCCGGCCAGATGACAGCAGCAGCTGGTGGTAGCCTGCAGACATTAGGGAATTCTTCTGTCTCCTGCTCTGTCTGGTGGCCCACATGCCTCCAGTCCCTGCTAACAAAGATCCCCCCCCCCCCTTTCCTCCCGTCTTCACGCACCAGAACCTGTCTTGGAAGCCATGCTGGTTTTAAATGCGCTTTCTCAGGATATGGACAAATCACTCTGTCCCTGTGTCAGTTCGAATCCTCAGATGAGCTCTCCTTGGGGGAATGATGTCGTTATTACATTTGAATTGACAGGAAGTTTGGTTTCGGGTTAGGACCTCAGAAGGCAGTCAGGAGAGTGCATCCTCACGGAGGCCTAGGAGAAGGGGGGTCCAGGGAGTGCTCGTGAGCAGCCAGGCTCCCCTCCCACTGGCCCTCCTCTCTGACTCACCGCTGTTCCCAATCTTAGGTGGCTCCCAACCTTTGCACACCTTTTCTTCTCAGAGGACTGTGTTCCACAGTGGAGAAGATGTTCTGGTGAACAGACTGACTTGCTTTTCCTGTCCTGCTGCTAATGCCTACTTTCCCTACATTCCGTAGCCATAAACCCGAAGATGGGTAGAAACCGCGGTCTTTAATAAAACAACAAAACCAGCAACAGCAGTCTGGGATGTGGCAGAGGTCGACTTGTGTGCTGCTCCCTTTTATGCAGTTCAGATAATTAAAGCTCTTTAGGAACGACTCTGAAGCGTCTGCAGTTTCCCCAGAGCTGTCGTCGTATTTCTCCTCCTCTTACGGGTTTGTGGGGCTGGTGGAGGAGACTGTCCAGAGTGCGGCCTGGCGTTAGAGCAGTTTGGTTTACAGTGTTGCGCCAGTCTGCTGGTCTTGGCCTTTTTAAGTGTCCAGATGCTTAGAGCCCCTGGCGTCGGGGCAGGATGCTGACTGTCCCAGTTCCACAGAGAGGAAGCCTAAGGCCGCCCTGCTCCTGGAACAGGGCCTGCCTGTGGAGAGCTGCTCCGCCCGTCCTGGCCGCCCGCTCCCGCCCTGCCAGCTTTTCTGCTTCACCTGGAGGGTTGCACGTGGTCCTTGGTGGCAGCATCCTTGGTGCTAGAGGCTCTCTGCCCTGCGGGGGTGGGGAGGCAGGGGTGTGTGGGGCTGCCCCTCCCTGGGTGAGACCACTGGCCTCATACACCGGGGCGCTGCACTTGCAAGTGCGTTGGTGCCAGCTGTCCGCTGCTGTTACAGACCCTATGCTGCTGCGTCTTCAGCCCTGCCCGTGTGGCCGTGCGGCGTGAGACGCAGACCTCCCGGTCACCCTTCTGAGGGACACACCACAACACTGGCGGTCGTGTGTGATCTCTGAGGCTGCAAAGACCGTCACACAAGCAAACTGACCTCTTCCTGTCTCTGGCTTATAGCCGCACGAGGAGGAGGAGGAGGAGGGCCGAGTGAGCCTGGCATCTCAGCCAGGAGGGCCTGTGGACGGAGGGCCCGGTGCGCGGCCGCCTCTGGCGGCTGGTCATGTGTTTACTTGCAGGTGAGGCTGGGGCTGCTCACTGAGCACGATGGACCCGCCTGTGTGTAGACTGCCCTGGAGGAAGACTGGGGTGTGGGTGGTCTGTAAGCAAGGTCTGCCTCTCTGCACTTCATTCCAGCACCCTGGGAGTAGGGACTTGTTCACCCTCAGAGTGAACCTGAAGCCAGAGATGCCGCCTGTGCTTGGGGTTGGTGGAAGCCTGCTTCGTGCTTGTGAGCTCTGGTGATGGGGCAGAGGCGTTGGTGAGATTTGGGGTGCTGTGGCAGACGTGTGGCGTGTGATCCACTTGGTTTGCTAGCACACCCACCGTAAAAAGAAACACGACCTTGGGGTGCCTGGACGGGGGTAAGCCTGTGCACAGCGTGGCTGCCTCCTGGAGGGGTGCAGCCTGGCTTCTCTCCCCCTCTGGCTGAACTCTTGTCGCAGGCCCCTGCCTCTGCTTTGTCTTGCTGTGATGCTGATGGACAGCCCGGCATGGACACCCGCTTCCGGCTGGAGTCCGCCTTGGTTGGCGCTCACTGCCCGTGGTGCTGCTCCGGGCTAAGCCTTCCCGGGTCTCCCAGCTTGTGACGGACTGGAATGGACGACAGACAGCCGTGCCCTTGACGAGGCAGAATGCACAGCAGGGCTTTTAAGTCCGTGCCCACTGCCGTCAGTCACTGTGCCAGTCTGCGCTGGCATCGGCCGGTGTTAGAGTGGCCTCATCGGCACAGCCCCTTCCGCTGGACTTGACCTGCTGGGGAGAGGCACTGAGGAGAGGGGAGGAGCCCGGGGCTCCTGAGAGCACCCCTGCTCCTCAGGTCAGTCACACCGCCATAAATCCAGTTCCAAAACATAGAGTCCGTGTGTAATGTGTACATTTCACTTCCGAGTTGATGTATACTTTGCTGTGTTTCGAGACTGCTCGCACAGGTACTTCCCCTTCCTGGCAGCCGGGGTGAGGCCTGCAGATGGTGGCCCAGCCCCCCTTCTGTCTTGGACTGCTTGCTCTAGGAGGAGGGGCGGCACGGTGCTTTTATTTTCAGGAGGGCTCGCTGAGTTGGATGGAGGAATGGGATTCTGAGGTCGTGGGCCTGGTTCAGGTGAGTAGAGGCCAGAGGACTCTTCTGTTTTCCTTGAACTGGAACACAGGGAAAAGCTAATGGCTTTTCTCAGGGAACACGGTTATTTGCTCTGTGGAAAATAAATGGCCAAGACACCGTCTCCCTGGAAGCAAATGTAGCTCCTACAAGCCGAATGCTGGGAACGCGGTGGGGGCTCAAGCAGTGGTTCCTTTCTACTCATGATCCCAGCAGGGACACACGCGGGAGGCCCCTCATGCGCAGGCCAAGGACTGGGGGTCGGATAGGTTGTCAGAAAGACAGCGGGTGGAAAGGGCCGCTTCCTGTTCTCTGAGTCCTGTGTTCATCCACTGGAGAGACTAAACCTGAGGAGACGACAGCCTGGGGGCCAGGGCTTTTCTCCACAGCGATGGCCACGCATCGTCCACAGTGCTTAGCGGGCTTCCAGTAAAACGGGTGAAGAATTTAGCCACTGTGTGAAGGAGTGTGGCTTTCAGAATTCAGACGCTTTCCCTGCAAGCTTCTGTAAGTTTCACCCATACTTATAAGCAGTTCTGTCTAGTTTTTATAAAAGCAACTCTTCACACTGAGTGATTTATGTAATCATGATGACAGACTTTCCTGGTGGTAAGAATCTGCCTGCCAGTGAGGGCACACGAGTTCGATCCCGGTTCTGGGAAGATTCCAGATGCCTCAGAGCAACTAAGCCTGTGCACCGCAACTACCCAGCCTGCATACCCAGCGCTGTGCACACGGCAAGAGCAGCCGCTGCGACGAGAGCCCCAGGCGCCACAGCGAAGAGTGGCCCCCGCTGACGGCGAGTAGGCGAGGTCTGGGCGCAGTGACTGGGCCCAGCACGGCCAAAATTGAGATCGTCTAAAAGTCGTGACTACAGCTAGGAATAGACGAGACCAGAGAGGGCCAGCTGCAGACCCAGAGAGTCCGGGCCGGGAGAGCCTGCGTGGCAAGCTGCGTGTCCTGCCCTGGACCAGCCCTGGCGAGGCTGCAGGTTCCTGGGGCACTGCTTGGTGCCCTCAGTCTGGGCCCACCGAGGCTTCGGTTCTCAGAGCGGGTGGTGAGCACCCGTCTCGCGTGAGAGAGCCAGCAGGTTGGCAGCCCCAGGAACCCAGGTGGGGTGAGCCTCCGGGGCCTGTGCTTGCTCTAGGCGAGAGCTTTGAGCACATGCCTAGGGCTGGAAGCCCATTGCGTCCCTCTGTCCCCACCCCGACGCAGGAGCTGGGGTCGAGTGGGACGACCTCGCTCCCAGTATCGATGGAGCTCCAGGTTCTTCACGAAGCTCCCTTTTCCCTGTGGATAGCAAGAACAGTGGCAGTAACGTGTCTGTGACTGCTGGACCTAACCACATGCCTCTCTGGGTGCCAGTGAGGCCAGGGTCTGCTGGGCACAGACCTCCCAGCCTGTCATGCTCGAGACGGTCCAGTAGAGCTTGCAGTGGACATGGCTGCCTGGCTTGATTCCTGCGCTCTAAATTTCCACCCCCCACCCCCACCTTCCAAGAAACTTCAAGGAGCAGGAGTGAGCAACTTTGAGGGTCTTACTGCGTCAAGGCGGAGCAGGGTCCAGAGAGCAAAGCGGAGGCCGCTGAGCAGGAACGAGGTGGCGTTCCTGGGAACTGAGTCCACGGCCAGCAAGGCCCTGGCCGCTGCCTGAAATGCCCGACCCCGCACCTCCTGCTCCTGGTGATGGCGGAGGTTTCCCTGGTTGGATTGGCCGGGAGAGAGACAAATAGGGGCTTAGTCAGTCTTAGGGATTCTTCAATGTTACCAAGGCTCCCACACATGCTTCCCCAGCTTCAGTCTTTGGGAGGTGGGGGGAGAGGGGTTAGGGACCAAGGCCTTTGGTGCAAGGAGCACCATTTACCCGGCAGAGGTATGCACTGTGCTGACGGGGACCCTCCCCGCAGCTTCCTTCCCACGGAGCTCCCCCTAGACTGCCCTCTGGAAGCAGCGTTGGGGTGTGCCTTGCTCAGCAGCCAGACCCAAGCCTGTGTCCTGGAGACAGCCAGACCGTCCCGCTGTGCTGGGAGCTGCACAGCACGGAGTGCTCCACGGCCACCAGGTGCCATTCCTAGGGCTTCTCTGACCCGAGGAGCTGTTTCTCTGTGGGTGTGGGGCCTTCACCCTTAGCTTCAGAGCTTGAAACTGGAAGCAGGTGGGTATTAGTCGAGGGGGGGACCTCCAGGTTCCTGCGAAGGCTGTGCCCCCAGCCTGGCTTTGTCCCAGGTGACAGCAGCTGAAGTAGCTGGAGACACCCAGAGGCGGCCCTCAGGATGAGCCTGCAGGGCTATTGGGAGGCGGCAGAGGGCTGGCGCTGGGCCACGTTCTTGCCGGTCCCTGCAGCCTGGGGCCCCTTAGGGATTCCGCTCTTTTCGGGGGAGACTCCGATGTGGACTTGAGATGAGGCCCTCAGGCCTTCTGCCCAAGGAGGTTAGTAGATTTGGGGTGTACAGAAGAACTTGGACGCAGTCCCTGAGAAGCTGAGTCCAGGGCAGAGGGGCCTGTGGAAACAGGTCTCTGGGATTTTTTGGTCTTGGCTTCACGACTGGTGGAGTCAGGAGAGCCGCCCTTGGGTTCTGTCACCCCACACTGACTGTGACTGTGCTGAGGGGGAGGCCAGGCCCACTCACCTCCCCTAGTCCCACCCAGTCCCCACTTCAGAGTCCTGACTGCAAGTTGTTCTGGGGCAGGGCCCTGAGCAGGGACAAGCCTTGCCTCTGAGGGGGACCCTTGGGTACAGACTCTGTGGTGAATGGAGGGGAGGTCTTCAAGGACCCCCAGCGTGACCAGAAGGAGATGTCTGTGTGTGGTGGGGGCAAGCAGTGGTGAGAGACAAGCCAACACAGCCCTTAATACGTGGCGGGTGCTCTCTGAAAGCTGAGCCTGAATTCGCCCCCTCGCCACAGCCTACTGCGCAGCCAGCACCACCGTCGTCTCCCAGGTGACAGGCAGCCACTAGGACTGAAGGCTCTCCAGCAGATGCCGAGGGGCCAGACGGGGCTCATGCCCACAGTCGGGTCCCACAGTCTGGGCCCTACACTCAAGGCGACAGGCCTCTGTATGCTCTTGAGCCTCGCCTTCGTGGGGTGTGGTCCCCAAGGCAACGAAGAACTCCTGAACCCTCCCCGACAAACCCCTGGAGCCCTCAGGCTGTGGGCTTTCTCCCTCCACCAGTGCAGTGCAGCTTACAGAAGCCTCAGAGAACTGACAGGATTCAGACAGGTGGGAAATGCACTTCAGCTGTCTTATTAAGCCCCAGGTATCTGTGGCTTCAGGGTGCAAGGACCCTGCTGATGGGGGGCAGCTCCCCCGTGGCACTCTGCCCTCACCCCGCACCTCCTCCCATGGTTGGCAAAGGCACGCCACTTGGGACAGGACAGGCATATCCACTGAGATCCTGGCAAGTGAGCAGGAGGAAACAAGACCTTCAGTGGCAGGAGGGCGGCACGTGCAGGTGACGGGCCTGGCCTGGAGCGAGGCTCCACGGTGGCCATCTCCTCTGGACAGAAGCCCCATCAACACCCACAACCCAGAAGAAAAGGCCCAGCTCGCCATGCCACTCACGGACCTAGCTGCACACACACAGCGATATTTCGGACCAGAGGCAAAGCAGACACGCCAAGCCCTGCTCCAAAGACGAGGCTTAGGCTCAGGTCCTCTCCTTCCTGAGTCTTGCTGTGGGTGGGCCACAGGCTGAGTGAGGAAGCTTCCAGGCTCCCTGTGTGTCCTTGGGAACATCTGTCTGCCTCTCTGGGGCAGATGAGGACAGCCGTCATGAAACTTGCTGGCTGGAGGTAGCAGTGACAAGCCCCGGCTCCAGCACAGCCCCTCTGCAGGTCCCCCCTGACAGTCCCATGAAGTGAGCTCACCACTTAGTACCCAAGCCTGCGGGCGGCGAGCTGAGCCCAGCTCGAGGTTGAACCCAGGCAGCTGGGCACCAGAAGCCACAGGGGCCAGTCCCACCTGCAGGCCCCCTTGGGCAGTTAGCAGAGGAGGGGGGGCCAGCGTGGGCCTCCAACCACCCGGCGTGAGTCGGTTGACCGGGCTCCTGTGTGTAGATGCCTTCACTGGCCTCTGCTCACTGGTGAAGAGAACCTGAACAACCTGCCTGAGCCCACCTGCCTTGGCCGAGCCCTTGCCCCTGACCTTGCGTGACCCCCACCCCGGCACAGTGGCCCCCACGCAGGGATCTTCCTGTTGCTGAAGCCTCGTGGCCGCCTGTTGTCAAGGCCCTTCCCAGGGTTCCTGCAGTCCCTGCCCCAAGCCGCAGCGCCTCAGCAGGTGCTAAGGTCTCCTTTCGACGGAGACACAAGACACCCTGCTGCCACCCTGACCTGCTGCCATCTGGAGGCTCCAGGAGGCCACCTGGGTCAGTCACTGCAGGAGTCCTGCCATCTCCCCTGGGGAGTCGGGGGCCTCAGGTGCCATGAGCCGCGGGGGGTGTGCCAATGTCAGCCTTGGCGCTCCCAAGCCCCTGGCAGGTGCCAGACAGACAGCATCTCCACTGGGGGACGGGGTGAGGGCACGTGAGTGAGGTTGCAGTCAAGGGTGTCCGGCTTGCTGCAGACGTGCAGAGACCCAGGGAAGGGTGGCGGGGTGGTCTGGGACACCCCGGCCAGCCGAGCGTCTGTCGAGGCCTCTTCCCCTGCAATCAAATGGCCTCTCCACTGCGGGGCGCTCTGAGGCTCAGCCTCAACGCACGGACACTTCATGGACTTGGAGATGTAAAGGGTCTCAGCTGGTTTGCTTCTCACCCCCCTCGATGGTGGGTGTCCTGTGTCCTGAGAGCGATGCTTGCCCTTGGGAAAGAAGAGTCCGCCTAGTGTGGCTCCCAGCTCGGAGCACTCAGCAGCACACAACCCCTTCCGTGCATTTCTGGATTCAGGGAAGACGGGCTGTCTGGGGAAGGAGCGGGGTAGCTCAGGAGAAGCTGCTCCTCAACCGTGGCGTGGGGGCCTCTGCTCAGAGGCATGCAATTACCTGGGACGCCAGACTGGTGGATGCTTTGCTGATGAAGGAGGAATATAAAGATAAAACAGTGTTTATTGCTATTATTCCCTTTGAAAAGAAAAATCATGTTTGCTTCCAGAAAAGTTAGATCAAAGAATGTAAAAAAAAGGAAGTCCCCATGATATTCACGAGGTCCTGTGATCTGATCAAATCTGAGATCATCATCTTTGGGATTTATTTCACTTCCTCTCTATGCCGGGTATGGTCCTGAGAATCTTAAGATGTGACTTTTCTAGCAGTATAAAATTAGAAGTCCTCCTCAGCCCTCCCTGTTCTGTGGTATTCGAGTTTTATTGGACTCGGTTGTTAAAACTTAATTGTTTCCGTTCATTGCATGGGGAATAAATAGTTCAGTCACTCAGTCGTGTCCGACTGAGTGCGACCCCACGGACTTCAGCACGCCAGGCCTCCCTGTCCATCACCAACTCCCGGAGTTCACTCAGATTCACGCCCATCCAGTCAGTGATGCCATCCAGCCATCTCGTCCTCTGTCGTCCCCTTCTCCCCCTGCCCCCAATGCCTCCCAGCGTCAGAGTCTTTTCCAATGAGTCAGTTCTTCACATGAGATGGCCAAAGTATAGGAGTTTCAGCTTCTGTCATCCCCTTCTCCTCCTGCCTTCAGTCTTTCCCAGCATCAAGGTCTTTTCCAATGAGTCAGTTCTTCGCAATCAGGGGGCCAAAGTATAGGAGATTCAGCTTCAGCATCAGTCCTTCCAATGAACACCCAGGACTGATTTCCTTTAGGATGGACTGGTTGGATTTCCTTGCAGTCCAATGGACTCTCAAGAGTCTTCTCCAACACCATTCTTTGGCATTGCTTTTCTTTGGGATTGGAATGAAAAGTGACCTTTTCCAATCCTGTGGCCACTGCTGAGTTTTCCATGTTTGCTGGAATATTGAGTTCAGCACTTTAACAGCATCATCTTTTAGGATTTGAAAGAGCTCTGCTGGAATTCCATCACCTCCAATAGCTTTGTTCCTAAGGCCCTCTTAACTTCACAGTAAAGGATGTCTGGCTCTAGGTGAGTGATTACACCATAGCGGTTATCTGGGTCGTGGAGATCTTCTATATATATTCTTCTGTGTATTCTTGCCACCTCCTCGTAATATCTTCTGCTTCTGTTAAGTCCATACCGTTTCTGTCCTTTATTGAGCCCATCTTGCATGAAATGCCCCCTTGGTATCTCTGATTTTCTTGAAGACATCTCTAGTCTTGCNGAGATCTTCTATATATATTCTTCTGTGTATTCTTGCCACCTCCTCGTAATATCTTCTGCTTCTGTTAAGTCCATACCGTTTCTGTCCTTTATTGAGCCCATCTTGCATGAAATGCCCCCTTGGTATCTCTGATTTTCTTGAAGACATCTCTAGTCTTGCCCATTATATTGTTTTCCTCTATTTCTTTGCACTGATCACTGAGGAAGGCTTTCTTATCTCTCCTTGCTATTCTTTGGAACTATGCATTCAGATGGGTATATCTTTCCTTTTCTCCTTTGTCTTTTGCTTTCTTCTCAGCTATTTGTAAGGCCTCCTCAGACAAGCATTTTACCTTTTTGCATTTCTTCTTGTGGGGGATGGTTTTGATTACCACCTCCTGTATAATGTTACAAACCTCTGTCCATAGTTCTTCAGGCACTCGTCTATCAGATCTAATCCCTTTAATCTATTTGTCACTTCCACTGCATAATCATAAGAGATTTTATTTAGGTCAAGCCTGAATGGTCTAGTGGCTTTCCCTACTTATTTCAATTTAAGTCTGAATTTGGCAATAAGAAGTTCATGATCTGAGCCATAGTCAGCTCCTGGTCTTGTTTTTGCTGACTGTATAGACCTTTTCCATCTTTAGCTGCAAATCAATCTGATTTGGTATTGACCATCTGGTGACGTCCATGTGTAGAGTCTTCTCTTGTGTGTGTTCATCGCATTNTTTGGCAATAAGAAGTTCATGATCTGAGCCATAGTCAGCTCCTGGTCTTGTTTTTGCTGACTGTATAGACCTTTTCCATCTTTAGCTGCAAATCAATCTGATTTGGTATTGACCATCTGGTGACGTCCATGTGTAGAGTCTTCTCTTGTGTGTGTTCATCGCATTGGGGAATAAATAATTATAGTTCACATAGCCAGCTTCCTGGGGGAGTTGGCCTTCACTGACTGTTTGGGGACCTTTTTTTAAATTAAAATTTAAGACATGATGCGAATTGTGCGACTTAACTTTATCCGTGTTTCATTTTTTGGTTCCATCTAATGAGTTAATGTCTTTGGTATTAAAAGTATTTTTATGCACTAGCTAAGAAATTAAGTGGATTTGAGTATGAAATATATTAGTGTAAATAAAATTAAGATACCTCTAAACTTGGTGTGTCTACAAATCAGGTCAGATGAAGGTCACTAAGACCTGAGTGGCAGGAATTGCACAGAAGTTTTAAAACCCTTTGCTCTCTTACAAACGGGGAGGCAGGTGCCTCAGTGGAAGCTTCACCAAGGTTTGCTGAATTGTCAGAAGCGATGCAAACTGCTCCAGAGACTAACACGGTGTACGGGGCGTGGGGGGGGGCGGTTGCAGCTTTGGGGGCATGTTTGTGTTGGGAGGGGTGTGAGGAGGAAGCAGGAGCTGGGAGCTGCCGAGGCCTGGGAAGTGACGGCCCTAACCCCGCTGGCTCTGCTCTGTCTGCCCGAATGACGACAGCAGAGCTTTGGAAGATTCTTGAGGCAGAGACATCCCCAGAACACAGTGGGGGCGCGATCCAAGTGCCAGCGGACCTGCGGGAGACGGAGACGGGCATGAGCAGGATTATTTAGGCAGCTGAGCAGCCAGTGGGTGGGTGAGGGTGCAGGGGGTCTGGGTCCCCAGGGAGAGCAGTGATGGGGGAGATGCCACCTCCCTCTGGCCTGCCTCTGGCTTGAGACAATTGGAAATGAAAGAGTAGGAAGCTCTGTTCAGCAGAAAGTGGTGAAGCTGGGTAGCCAGGGAATTGTGGCCTCGTTCTCCCTGGAGAACCCTCCAAATCAGGCAGCCCTCTCCTACCTTCATGGGTTCAAGTGGAGCGACTGCCTCGATGGCCTGGTTGAGCCGCAGTTCAGCGTCTAGGGTTGACAACAGGCTTTTCTTTCAAAGGACGAACAGTTGGAAAGCAAAGTATCTAGTAACGCGGGTGGGTGGTGGGCGTCCCTCCCACCCTTCTCTCAGCTCCAGAGCCTGGGGAATGGGTGCCAGGGGTGTTGAGCTCCCAATCAGGCGTGTAGCTGACACTACTGGTCCTGATGGATTAATGTGGAGGCTGTGGCCAGGAACGTGGCATTTTTCATTAAACCAAACTGACTACAGCCTAGGAGGCAGGCCAGCCCTCTCTGCCCCTGGGTTCTGGGATCATTTAGGAGGAGCCCTGACTGACAGCAGGTGGCAGGTTTTGACTGGAGTGGTAGGCAGTGAGGCAGCCCAGTCGGCTTGGCTGTGTTCTGTGCCAGGAGACCGCAGCCCTCTCTCTCTCACCGGCAACCTGCAGATGCGTCACCCGCTGCGGGGCAGGAAGGACAACCCAGGCCCTCCAGCGAGGCAGCAGGTCCTAGGACGCCAGCCAGGGTGGGCAGCCTGAAGGTGTCGGCTCAGATGCCTCTTGTGGTCTGGATTAAGATTCCATTGCCCCTTGCCCTGTGGGGGTGACCTCCAGGCCTCAGGCAGGCGCAGCTGCAGTCTCATCAGGGACCCCGCAAGCCTCCCATGCCCTTGAGGCAAGCTGGCTGCGACGGCCTCCAAGTGTGATGTGGAGAAGCCCTGGCCCTCCCCCTGCCCTCCTCCCTCAAAACTTACTTTCTTCCACCTGCCTCCTCCCCCCGCTCGGTATTCCCCCTCACTCAGGAAGCGTTACTGAGAACTGAGGTCAGGTCAGGCGCATTCNCTAGAGTTCCAGGAGAAAGTTAACAGCAAGATTTTTCCCTTCCTGGGGGATGATAGGGGGGTTAAGAGCTAGACTCTGGAGGAGGTCGATTTTGAGTTCAAATTCTGACTTGACGATTTCCTAGCTTTGTGATCTCAAGCCATCTGAGATTTTTACATCTCTAAATTTGTTTCTTCATCAGTTAAATGGGGATGATAGTGTGTTATATAGGCTGTTATGCAAATTAAATTAAATAATATGCATAAGCAATGCCCAAGGCAGGATTTCCTCATTTAATGGTTGTGAAATGATCTGTACATAGAATTAAAATCATTATTTCTGTTAAGAGGATTTTGTGGCAGGTGATGTCATTGCTTCCTTCAAGGGCCCTAAAAACGTAAGCTACGAGTAAAGGTAATTGTTCTTGTCAATCCTTCACCTGGTTCAATAGTAATAGAACCCCTCCTGTAGCTAGGCACATGGCTGCCTGAGATAAAGACCATGTTTCCCAGCCTCCCTTTCAGTTAGTATGGTCATGTGATGAGGTTCTGGCCAATGAGATGTGAGTGGAGCTTTTGTAGGCTGGCTTCTAGGAGTCCTGCAGAGATGGCTAGATTTCTAACACTTGCGTCCCTTTGTATTCCCTTACTCCATTTTGCTGCCCAGAACATGGATGTGATGACTGTAGCCAGGATTGGAACATGATGGTGAGGACACATCCCAGGGATGGCAGAGATGTGAGCTTAAACAAAGCCAGTCCTTGAAAACTTCATGGAGCTGACCTACCACTCTGCCCTGCAAACTTTTACATAAGAGAGAAATCAAAGTCTGTTTTACCTGGTACTCCATTAAAGTAACCAATTTTCTCCATTAAATCTGGACGAAAATCAACAAATGACTTCTTAAATGAACATACCAAAATTGACAATTCCAAATAAATGCTGACCTTCAAAATAATCATCCTCTCTACTGTGGTGGTGGTGGTGGTGGTTTGGTTGCTAAGTCATGTCCGACTCTTTTGACACCATGGACTAGAGCCTGTCGGGCTCCTCTGTCCATGGAATTCTCCAGGCAAGAATACTGGAGTGGGTTGCCATTTCCTTCTCCAGGGGATCTTCTTGACCCAGGAATTGAACTCAGGTCTCCTGCATGGCAGGCAGATTCTTTACCGACTGAGCTACGAGGGAACCCCTCTCTACTGTAGAGTCATGTAAATTTTCTAAAATACCTATATTGATCAAACATTTATAAATTCTTCTTTTGGAATTACCTTCAAGGATACACACACACACACCCCCCAGTCTTGCCACTTTATGAGATCATCTTTTTGTTTTTTTGAGGTCATATCTTATTTTCAATACCCAAATGGTACCAATCACTTAATTTCATTCACCTGATTGGTTTATGGGTGATTCTAAACTGTTTCCCAGAAGCAAATCCACCTTCCAAAGAAATACATAACGTATCACTGTGGACATTTCATAGAATGTGTCAGGGCCACCAAAGTCAGTTCCAAAGGATGAGTACCAAGCAGGTTTTGAGGGATGATGGACTCACTCAAGCACGACAGCTCCACACGAGGCTAGCTTGATGGGAAATTTGATCCAAGATTACATTCTCAATCTTTGTTTAAAAATCCCTTTCAGTGCTTACATCGTACCCATGGAACTGACCATCTGCAGAAGGCTTAGACATCATAATAAAAGTTGTGGGACTTCCTTGGTGGTCCAGCGGTTAAGGATCCACCTCTCAATGCAAGGGATGTGCATTGGATCCCTGTTGGGGAACTAAGGTCCCACATACTTGCAGGGCTACTAAGCCCACTGAAACGAGATAGCCTGGGTGCTCTAGAGCCCGTGATCTTCAATAAGAGAAGCCCAGCTGCATGCTGAAACTAAGTGCCACACGAATCCCAGCACAACCAAAAATAAATAAAAAGCTGTGACCTGAACTTGTTTGCTGTGACTGAAAGAGATGAATAGCGTTGTTGACTCAACGGACGTGAGTTTGAGCAAACTCTGGGAAATAGTGAAGGACAGGGAAACCGGGCATACTGAAGTCCACAGGGTCGCAAAGAGTTGGACACGACTGAGTGAACAGCCACAATACCCCGAACTTGATCGCTCTGGCCAGAAGAGAAGATTTATAGAAATCAGTCTTTACCCTAAAGTCTATTCACTGTGTTCAGAAGAGATTGGTTAGTGATTGTTCAGAAGAGACTGGTTACGGATGTGTTTTTGTTCTTCCTCTCCCAGCTGTTGGAGAAGCAGATGAACAGACTGCTTTATTATTGAAGCTGCCAGAGGCAGTGCCTCAGCAGAAGTCGGTGTGGGCTATGACAAGTTCTTTCTAACTGGTAATTAAAGGAAGAAGACATACTGACCTAAGAGGTAAATAATACAGCAGTAAGGCCAGGCACTACCCAAGGGAAATCAATCCGCCTCGATACTCCCTGCAAGGGAGCATTCAACCAGTATTTGGAGACTCATCGTATTAACATTATCTGTATTGCCATTGTAAGATGGGACTATGAGATTGTCTTTTTTCTCTCCAGAGCTTAGCCTCTGAAAAGGGAACAGAATCAAATGTGGAATCAGTTTGTTCAGGCAGGGTCTCAGGAGACAGATTTCTGTTTTCCATCTTTTTGATAGTGTTGGGGAGATTCTTAACATTTCCATGAAACAGAAGCCATGTCTAAAAATCACAGGGGTGACAGTCTTTGTGAAGTTCCTGTAACGGAATCACACACCGGATTTCAAGCCTTCCCCGAGGAAGGGCAACCCACAGCCTTCAACTCGGCGTTGAAGGCTCATAAAAATGTGTCTGCATCCCGAGATCTTTCCAATTATCCGTCCAACCATGATGGAATAAATTCCACCATCTGGGTATGAACACAAAAATCTTAAAATCCTTCCTGCTTGTTAGGTTAACACATGAACTCGGGTATTTTTTTCTTCTATTTTGTCTTTTTCTCAACTTGACATAAGTTGAACCCAGTCTGGCCTTCACCATGTCAACCTGCTGCCCCAGGTGACCTTCTAGTGAGGTGGTCGAGGGAGAGCTTTGCCTCTCTGTCTCCCCTAAAGCATTCCCGGCATCTTTCTGTCTTTCGTGTGGACAGACCTGGGGCGTGATGGTTTGTCATTTATTTGACTGGGATGGAGATCCAACCCAGAGACACTGGCAAGGAGAGAAAGTTGCATTTGTCAGCAACGGAGGTCACCTGCTTTCTGTGGCTGACCTCTGTCCAAGCTCACCTGGACTTGCACCTACCTTCCTCTACCTTCAAAGCCAAGTAACAGAGCATCCCTGAGACAGCCTGATGCTGCTTCCTGCTGATCATCACAAGACACAGATGCGATACCGTGATATGGGAGCACAGACTTTGGATGAGGGAGATTTCTGGTTTTGCATTTTTAGGCTCTTTTAAATGTATTTATTTATGTCTATGCTGGGTCTTTGCTGCTGGGTGTGGGATTTTCTAGTTGCGGCAGGCAAGGGGCTACTCTAGTGGGGATACTCAGGCCTCTCGCTGCGGTGGCTTCTCTTGCTGCAGAACGCAGGCTCAGCAGTTGTGGCACATGGGCTCAGCTGCCCCAGGGCATGTGGGATCTTCCTGGACCAGGGATCAAAACTGTGTCCTCTGCATTGGCAGGGGGAGTCTCAACCCCCGGACCACAAGGGAAGTTCCTGGCTTTTTCTTTGTTTTCCTTTTTCAGATCAACTTATTTGAATTCAAGTACTGAGGACAAAAGTAGGCAAGACTTCTTCGCTTAACACTCAGCAGTGGAAGAATTCCTCTCCCTGAGGCCACTGCTTATAAGACCAAAATCCCGGAAGTATTCTATATGTTCAAAGACACCAGTTTCTAGAACAACAGGCAGCTACTTACAAGGTTCTTGTGAAAGAATATTTCACAACATGGGGAAACAAAAGATAGTGAGGTCAGTAAGAGCAAGGCACAAAATAGCATATAAAGCCAGATCTTATTTGAAATATATCTAGGAAACAGAATGTGTATGGTGACTTGCTTCAGCCGACGGCCAAGACAAAGGTACCACTATGGACTGAATGGTCGTGTCCCTACCACCCTGACATGTGGAAGCCCTACTCCCCAGGGTGATGGTACTTGCAGGTGGGGCCTTGAGAGCTAATTAGGTTTAGAAGAGGTCATGAGGGTGGGGCCCTCATGATGGGATTAGTGCCTTTATAAGAAGAGAAAGAGACCACATATCCTCATTCTCCATTTACACCAAGGAAGAGCCCTTTGAGCATGTGACAAGAAGGTGGCCGTGTACAAGCCAAGAAGAAATCCTCACCAGGTGTGTGTGCCTGCTGGGGTGCTCGGCACTATTCTGAACTGTGGGGAGAGAGACAGACAGACAGGTGGGCAAAGTTTTCTGCTCTGCTGGATCCCACATCCTGGTGAGAACCTGCCCCTTAATCACGACAAGTGTCCTGGGAAGAGTCCTGAGGCGTGGGAGCTGGAATTGAGGTCCGGGATCTGTGACTATTCAGCTGGGTGACATGAAGTTATCAGCTTCTATGAGCCCCACATACGTCTATTTCCATATGGTATTCTATAATACCAGGGCACTCTTATTCATGTATGCAACTGTTCCTGCCTAGACTGTCAACACCTAAGGGTAGAGATCTTAAAAAATATATCTATTTATTTTTTTAAAAAAATATGTATTTATTTGGGTGCTGCTGCTGCTAAGTTGCTTCAGTCGTGTCCAACTCTGTGCGACCCCATAGACGGCAGCCCACCAGGCTCCCCCAGGTCTTAATTGTGGCATATGGAACCTAGTTCTCTGAGCAGGGATCAAACTCAGAGCATGGAGTCTTAGTCACTGGACTGCCAGGAAGTCCCGAGGACCTTTTCAACTTTATGCCTCCAGCCTCAGCGCATGGCCGTTTCCTGCCCACATGTGACCACTACCCTACCAACCCTCACATGTATATATCCACCAAAGCCATATTTTTAGCAAGCAAATCGCACTTTGTCTCTTCCCTGCTTACTGTTTTACATGATTTCCCACAGCTTATGGGGATCCTCGAGGCTGGCCTGCAAGAACCTGGCCCCTGGGGGGTCTGGAGCTCCTCTTCTGTTCCTTTTCCCAAAACACCTCTGGGAAGCACCTGTTTTATATACAGGAATGTAACTGCTCTCTATCCTGTGCCAGTTCTGTTTCCCCCCAGCAGCTCCAGGCAGGAGTTATTACAAACAGCACACAGANGTCGCGCGTCTCCTTGCCTCCTGCCGGGCTCCGCCCCGGCTCCGCCCCACTTCCTCCGGGCCCCGCCCCAGCCCCGCCCCCATCACCTCCCCGCACTGCAGCGCGCTCCGCGGGTCGCGCGCCTCCCTCGCCGCGGCGCAGGCTGCAAGCTCAGCAAGTCTTGCGGCAAAGACACTCCGGCCGAGTTGGGGCCGGGGCGCCGCAGGACTCCGGGCCGAGCGGACGCCCCCTCGGCCGTCGCCGGCTCACTTCGGGGACGCGGGTCCCTCCTGGCTGGCTACCTCGGTGAGTCGTACCGCCGCGGTGAGGGGCGCCGACTGCCTCCTCAGAAGTTTCTGCTCCTCACCGAGGGGCCGCGGATGGGGTCCGCTCCCGGGGGCGGGCAGTTGCGGAGCTTTGAGGCCGAGGGGCCCGGGCGCCCGCACCGTCCTTTGGGGGAGTTTGCGCGCGTCCAGATGAGGCGTCTGGGGAGCCGGACCCGAGCGGCGCGGAGCCGCTGCTCTGCGGGTTTGGGGCGGGAAGAGGGGGCAGTTTCCGCCCTGTGTCCCCCGGGACGAGCTGCGGAGCAGAGGGCCGGGCCTATTCCGCTGCGCCCCCGGGCTCTGCGCCCCCAACCCTCTTCCCGCGCCTCGGAGACGTCCCCACTCCCGTCTCGCCCACCCCTGCGCGCCTGAGCGGTCTCCAGCCGAGGTTCTCCTTGCCCCCACCTCAAGCTTCGGGGACCCTGGCCCCGCCGTCGTGGGGGGAAGCAGGGAGAATCCTGAGCTCCAGGAGGTAGAGCCCCTGGGTCGGGGAGCCGGCGTGGATGCAAACCACAGGGTGGTCTGCAATCGAGGGTCCGGAGGAGCTGGGGCAGGGATGCGAGAGGGTGCAGGCACCCCTCACCTCTTCCAAATCTCATGACTCAGCAGACCTAGGACGTCCCGTCGCGCTGCAGCCCTCCCCCGCTCTGGGCAGCACTCCCGCCACCAGGCAGCTCTCCCGCCCCTGGACAGCCCAGCCCTCCTTCCAGCTGGGCACCCAGGTCCAGGAAGCACGGACAGCTCCTCCCTCCCTCTGGACCCCTGTCATTTACCTCTACCTCCGGCTCTGTTCCTGCCCCAAATCTGGGCACAGAGTGGTTATTTTTTTAACTCCAGAGACGTGGCTTATCCCTCTCCTTCCCTGTTTTCACCCCCACACTCCACAGGTGCAGCCAGGACAGCCCCGGCCCATGGCGTGGGGTCACCAAAGCCTGGTCTCTCCCTCTGCAGCACGCCCCCTCCCCCGTCAGGGAGAGGAGAGTTGCTTTCCACGGTGGTGGCAGAGGTACAAGAGCGCAAGGACAAGGAGGCGCTGACCCAGGAGGGGGCACTGCAGTGAGGAGAGAGGGCTCTCCATCTGGAGTGGGGTAGGCTGGGGGACAGGAGGACCTTAGGATCTGGGGACACCCAGAGAGTGGAAAGTGACCTAGGGTCTGACAGGGAGCTGAAGGGTGCCCTCCCCGGCCCCACTGCCCCCCTGAGGGGAGGCTCCATGTGTAACAGCGTGTCCTCAGTCCATGGAACCGGCCCCCGGGAACCTGGGTACTTCATCAGGGGGTGTGATCGTTAAGAGCAGGGCACCCTTAACCCTCCCAAGTCATCTCCCCCTGCTTAGGGCCACGTCCGACCTCCAGGCTGCGTCTCTGTTACCCCTAGAGAAACCAGAGGGAAGAGCCGTCTCCAGGGCCCCTGTGGCCCAGCCCGGGGGCCAGTGGGAGAGGCAGGGCAGCTCTGATGCAGTGAGACGTGCCTGGTGTCCTGGTGAGCCGCGGCCTGGCAGGCCCCGCAAGCTGCAGCATGGGTCTGGGCTCCCAGGTGAGTCAGCACCAGGGGTCCTGGCCAGGCACGCTGCAGCCCCCCGGGGAGCTCGGCCTGGGCCCCCGCTTTCCACGACCCTGAGGCGTGACCAGAGCTGCGAGGGCCTCTCCCTGGGCTCCTCTCCTTCGGGGACCAGCCTCTCCCAGGTTGGCTCTCAGGCAGATGCCCCAGGGGGGCTTAGCTTTTTCTGGGCACCTCTTGGGCTGAAGGTTCACGAGCTCTCCTTCTCCAAGGAGCTGGGAGCTTCTGGAAAGCTGAAGTGGGGGAAAGAGATAAGTGTTCCATGTCTAGCCTCACATGGACCTGGCCCCCGTGTCCGGGAGGAGGAGCCCGACTACTCTGCTGAGAGTTTCGTCCAGCAGTCCAGGGCTTTTTTTAAGGCAACAGCTTTTAGGTTGGGGGGGGGGGTGGATTATGCAAACACAGCTTTGAGTGTTTCAGCTTCAGGGCCTGCTGCCCACGCACAGATCAGGACCAGGAAGGAGAAAGGTGCTAGGGTTTCCCCACAGAAGAGCTTGTGGCTGGCTTCATCTCCCGACTGCTGCTGGCTTTATCCCCGGGCACAGCGCGTACCTTGTTGCATACCTGCAGGGGCAGGGAGACCCTTTCTGGAGCTGGGGCCGGACTCGGCTTCAGGCAGATGCCACAGGGGTGTCCCTGGTGCGGCACAGACCTGCAGAAGCCCCTTCCCTGCCTTCTCCAAGCCGATACTCCCCACCCCAGGCCAGTCTGGCCTCTCGTGTCTCTTCCCGGGCTCTGACGTCTCTCAGCTGGGACCCCTCAGAGAGCAGGTGGAGGGAGTTGGGGGGGATGGTTAGGATGGTGGGAAGGAGGCTGGGGCTCTGGGGCTGGGAGAGTGGCTTGTCAACGCCTCTCCAGGCAGAATGTCCTTGTGGGTGGTCGAAGGCTGTGGGAGAGGAGGAGCCGTTTCACCTGGCGTTGCAGCTGGGTCGTTGGACTGGTTTGTTGGACGGTCCCGACGTTGGGTCCAGCTGCAGCTAGGCTTGCTTTTCATGAGCCAGACAACTCAGGGGTCAGGGTGATGTGGATATGCTTTCCGAACCGAATCAGCAGCCACAGGGAGCAGTCGTGGGTGTTTACTCGGCACAGGGGGGTGTTAACGTAGGAAGCAGGCATGCATGCACGCCAAGTCACTACAGTCGTACTTGACTCTTTGTGACCCTATGGACTTGCAGCCTGCCAGGCTCCTCTGTGCATGGGATTCTCCAGACAAGAATACTGGAG
The DNA here is from genome assembly GCA_006410615.1 of Neotragus moschatus. Lineage (NCBI taxonomy): Eukaryota > Metazoa > Chordata > Mammalia > Artiodactyla > Bovidae > Neotragus > Neotragus moschatus. The sequence continues at coordinate 41,476 of SJYA01005169.1, forward strand.
AGGGTTGCCACGTCCTCCTCCAGGGGATCTTCCCGACCCAGGGATCGAACTCAACTCTCTTACGTGTCCTTTACCATTAGCACCACCTGGGAAGCACAGAGGCTGGGAGCCCTGCAGGCCTGGGTTCAAACCTCCAGGCCACGAGTTACAGAGCATGACTGTTAGTTCAGCCAGTGCTTATGGGCGAGGCCTGCCCTGTGCCCGGCTCTGTTCCTCTCACTGTGGACACTGTGTGAGCACAGCACACAGTCCCGGCCAGTTTGGGCTTTGTGCTCCAGGGGCCAAGGCGAGTCACTCAGCCTCTCTGTGCAGCAGTTTCTGTATCATTCCGCCTTTGGCTTCTGAGAGCCTATTGTGTGCTTGGCGCCGGCAACGAAACAGGCCTGGTTGCTGCCTTCATGGCACTTACAGTCCAGTGAGTAACTCAGTTAGATAGGTAGGTACACAGATGATTAACCACAGCCATGACGGGCGTTAGGCGAGCACACAGGTTGCCTGGAGAGCAGATAATGGGGTGACCCGAGCCTCTCTGGTGGGTCTCGTCTGTAAAGCAGAGCTAGTGACTCTTAGCCGCACGGTAAGTAAGCTCTCAGCAAGTGATGATTGTTGAGAAGTCCCACCGGGCAGATAGAATTCTGAATTCCTTACATGAACCATCATCGCACAGGCACCCAGCTGACACTGCTGCTCCACCAGTCCGGAGAGCTGGGGTCCGGGCCCGCGTCCCCCGCGCAGGAAGCCTGTGGGCTCCTTGGGGGAGAGTCTCGTCGCAGATGTTGGTCTGAGGCACTCACGCCGACCGTGGGTGACTCAGTCAGACTCTGCTCTCAGTCTCCCCGTCTGCTGAATGGAGATAAAGCTCACGTGGGTGACGCTGGCTCTGGGGAGGATTGAGTGCGCGCATGCCTGTAGTGCGTTTGGAACAGTGCAGCGCGTGGCGAGCGCCAGCTCAGCGCCTTGTCTTTACCAAGGTGCTTCTGCACACAGACCAGACTCTTTCTGGGCTCCCCAACTGAGGGGAGCCCTTCCCCCACCCTCACCCCCGGCTTTTTTTTTTTTTTTCCCCAAAACTCAAAAGAAGGGCCGGCGGCTGTCACTTCCTCAGAGGCCATTCCAATGTCTCACCCCTCCGGCTTTCAGCCTTCCCAGCCGTGTCTCATCAGAACTTAATTTCTGGGAAGGGCTTGTCCCAGAATCCTGGATTTTCACCCCTGCACTGATGGTTCAGGGGTCGGCCAGAGTGATGGGTAGACTTGGACCGTTGGCCAGTGACTATGAGTCTGGACTGCGGGGAGCCCCAGCCGCCAGCCCCTCCTCTGAAGACTCCTGAGCTTCAGCCAGGTGTCCAAGCCACCCACCAAGGAGGACCCCCAAGTGCGAGGGCCACAGAGGCGCCCCGAGGCTCCCTCCTTGGGGCACCGCCACTGTTGGCCACCTGTCTGGCCCGGAGACCATCTGACCAGACACCAGGCAGGGGCCAGCCCTGACCGCTTAGGGAAGTGGGGCATCAGTTGCTCGGGGCACTATAATGGCCAGTGAACCTCAGGGGTTGGTGTCACCAGGCAGCCCCAGACTAGGGGCCCGGCTGCGGTTGTAAAGTCAGGACAGGACGTCTCTGGCTGCTGGCCGGGCCTCGGAGCTCAGGGTTCTCTGCGGGGGACACGGAGCCGGGTGCCCCCTCCGCTGCTTCAGGTTCCCCCTCCCTGAGTGCACCCCCATGGTGCACAGCCTGTAGCTCCGTCCCTGCGGCCCTCAGGGCAGCCTTCCCAGAAGTTTGCTGCCCCGTTTCACAGAGAGAGGACAGACTCCCGGACAAGTTCCGTGACTCGCTCAGGATCTCAGAGCACCTGCTTGGGGCAGGGGGCAGCTCTGGACCCTCCTGGCCGCAGCAGCTGACTGCTCAGAACGTTCCTCCCATCAGCTGCCCCTCCCCACCTTCCTGCCGCTCCACCTGCGCGGGTCCTCAGGGAGGAGAAGGGAATCAGGCATCAGACGCCTGCTGGAATTGCTGGGGTTGAGTCGGCCTCCTCCCCTGCTACGGGGTTTCGTGGGACTAGCTGTGGGGCTTTGGCGGCCTCAGGAGCACCTGAGCTGAAGGGGTGGCGGGGGGAGCCGCGGTGGGTACTGGGGGCCCGGCCTCAGCAGCCTTGCCTGACGGCCTTGGGTCGTGATCCGATGATTACAGGCTTCCTCTGACAGCCAGGACATAGGTCTGCGCACACCTGTGTGTGTGTGCACACGTGTGTGCGTGCATGCCTGGCGCTTGTGCACACTGGGGGCTCTGGGGACCGAGAGGGAGCTGGGGTCTGGCTGGTGTCTGACTGCCCCTCCGTCCAGATCTGAGAAGCCGGGATCCTTGTGGGACTCACAGCCCCGCTCCCAGGCTGGCCAGGCGGGGGCGGCTGCACCCCCCCCACCGGTCCCACCACGCCCCTTCCTTCCGCTCTCAGTGTGGACTGAAAGGGCCCAACGGTGCTGGGAGGCTGGGCCTCACCACACGTTCTCCAGCAGCCTGGGGGCGCCCCCAGTGTTGGGGGTGGTGGTGCTGGGCCCCGAGACGTTCCCTGCCCAGGACAGCTGCCCACCAGAAGCAGGTTTCCTCAGGGTGGGCAGCCCTCCATTCCCTCCGCAAGAAGCCAGGAAGCCTGAGACCCTCACCCAGCCCTCTGAGATCAGGGTAGGACTGTGACCGGGTGGGGGGCAGCTCCCCTCAGGCATTTGTGGGGAGGGCACCTCTGTGTGGGACGGGGCACCCTCAAGCCATGGAGAGCCCTAGCAGGGCTTTTGGAACTGGGCTCACGCAGTGGCCCCGGAGAGCCAGCAGTTAGGGAATGTTGCATTTGCGTGTAATTCCCCCATTCCATGCATCTGTGTGGAGTGTAGTGGCCGCAACTGTGAGCCCGGCCCTAGGGAGATGGGGACACAGAAATGAATGGGGCGGGGGCAGGGAGGCGGCAGGGAGGCACTCAGCCCTCCCGCTCCCCGCAGGCCGCAGCTCTCCTAGGCATCCTGCTCACCTTGGCGCAGGTGGGCACGGGGCAGGCTGCCCGGCGGTCAGCTTCAGAGGGAGGGCAGAGTCATAGCCGATGGGTGCGGGGAGGGAAGGCGTGAGCAGGCGGCCCCTCCCAACGACTCTGCTCGGAAGCAATGGCCGCGGGCCAGGCACCTCCTGCCTTGGAAGCTGACCGAGGGAGCCGCTTTCCTGCTGCTGCAGGGAGGAAGCCCTTGGTGAGCTCTGGGACCCCCTAGGTGAGCAGGAGAGCCGGCGCACGGTCCTCCGTCTCCTGGGGCTGCCCGGCTCCCCTCAGCATCAGCCGTGCCCCCAACCTGCCCATCTCAGGCCGGGGCCAGGCCTGCGGCTTCCCTCCTCCCACCTGGAGGGGCGAGTCCTGCCTGAGGGGGGAGGGCTGGGGGCTGACACCCAGCCTCCCGCCTGGAGCCCAGGAAGGTGGAGGCGCAGGCCTGCTCTCCCAGTTTGATTCTCCCCTGGGGAGGAAAGGCACCACTTTAATGAGGCCGCCCTGGATCTGAATCAGGCCTGGCCTTGCAGGAGATGGGCAGAGGCACAGTGGGAAGCTGGGTTCGCTCGCTGATGCTGGGCACTGGGCTGCTGAGGGCAGGGGTGCAGTGCAGCTGCCCCAGGTCAGAGCTTCCAGGGAGGCCCCACATGGGGAGCACAGGCAGTGAGAGCAGCCAGTCCTCACTCCTGCCAAGCCTGAGAGGCGCCCCAGCTTCCCCTGGGGTGTGGACAGTGAGCGTAGGGAGGGGCAAGAAGGGCCCCCCAGTCCGTGCCCCACCATTGCGTGTCCTGCGGGTGAGATCTCGTGTGTGGCTGGAGTGGACGGCCCACGTGGGGACCAGGCTCTCATTGCAAAGTGGAGACTGACAGGCGGGGTATGGCCCGGGGCACCAGTCCATGAGCTCCTGGGACAGAGAGCAGTTCTCAGCATGGTGCACTGGCCGGGTGCGCCGGGGCTGAGATGCAGAGTTGGTGCCCCAGCCCCCTGGCCCGGCCCTCCTGCGAGGCTGAGGCCCACTTCCTCTCCCTGCACCAGGTGATGGGCTCTGTGTCTACACAGCTGCGGCTGCGACTCAGAGCCCTGGGCCCCACGGTGGGGAGGACGGGAAGTCTTGCCTTCTGTTCTGGGGCTTTGGCGGCTCCGGCTCTGAGAGGCTGCAATCAGATCACCCCAGGGGGGTGAGTGGAGCGTGGGGCCAGGAGGCCTGGAGCCGCTGGAAGGGCGGCCTCTGAGTGTGAGTGAGTGCTGGACCGGAGGCGCCACGTCCTGCTCCTTGGGGTCATGCGCAGTGAGGGACAACCCTGGCATGTGGCTGCTTCCTGGTCAGCCATCCTGAGCTGCCCACCAGAGTCCAGGAGTACGGGGAGACTGAGACAGGAAAAGACAACTCTTCCCATGAGAGGGGTCAGTGGAGCAGTGTGTCCCTTGCTGGGGATGAGTGTTCAGATCTGGATGTGCTCCACAGGGTTTTTCAGCTGCAGTGGAAATTCTTCACTCTCCCAGCTTTACCCCCTGTTCAGCTCATCCTCCCCGTGCCCCAGAGGCAACTGGAGGTGGCCCTGGGCTGGACTCGTGGGCAGAGAACCCAGCAGTGATCAGAGCCTCTCTAGGGCCACTTGGGACCCCTAGGGCTCAAGTTCTGTGGCCCTGAGCTCTGGCCTTAAAAAGATCTGCGGTGCCCCTCTCAGCCCACGCAGCCTGGCTCCCCTTTCAGAGAGCAGCTCCTTCTTGTCTGGGTTTGGGGCACCTCCAGGCATGTGGCTCAGAGTGTGGAAGACCCACAACGTCAGAGATAGCACATCAGTCCTGCTGCAGTGTGGGCCGCTTGCCCGCAGGCCCTGATCTCTCTCGCTCTCCTTCCTTGGAAATCGAGGATGAACTTGACCCTGAGGCTGTACCTTCAGGCTGCAGCTCCTCCTGGAGCTGATCCAGGGCTGCGGGGCTGCGGGGCAGGGGCTGGCAGGAGGCGGTGAGATGGTGCATCCGGGTTGGGACCTGGGCCCTGCCCTGGTGACGTGTGCTTGGGGAAGGACCAGGGGAAAGGCACGTATGAAAACTTGTGGACTGGTTCAGTCCTTTCAGTGGCAGGCTGGGCTCGCCTGGAGCAGGGGCCTCGCAAAGCAGCGCTCAGCCTCCAGAATCCCTTCTGTGTCCCAGGCCTCTGGGGAGGGAGCGTCCTGATACTGCCCGTTCTCTGTCCTCAGTGTCAGAGGAGAGGCAGGACCCGGCCTGCAGCCCCGCACCCAGGTGGCCCTGGCCCGCCCCCAGGCCCGCACTCACTCACTCACTCACGCCCAGGCACCCTGCCAGGACTGCGAGGGCGGCCCTGCCCTCAGGGCCCTTGTGGTCTCAGGGAACTGGGCAGTAAGCAAAAGAGGGTCACTTCTTTACAATCATGGCAACTGGTGTGGAGTGAAAGCTGCCCAGTGTCCCGGGGGTTTATGATGGGGGTGCCCAGCGCCGGGGGTCGTGGGGCCCCACCCTCACTCACGGGCCGTGGAGGGGCCTTCTCCCCGGACGGGTGTCCTGCAGGCACTGTGCAGCAGCGTGCAGCCTGCAGGGCCGGTGGCGGGGGGGTCTGCGCTGGGCGTGGCCTCTGGTGCTAGAGGGACTGGGTGTCACCTCTGCCCAGGGTTCCCAGGTGGCTTCCAGCCCTCACTTTCCCTCTGTCACCGCTTCTTCCTCGGTAGAATGAGGAGGTTGGGCGAGGAAATCCCACTGGCCCTCCTCAGAGCCCCAGGAAAGTGTCCGTGGTTTGCAGAGGCCGGACTGCCTTTCGTCCCCTGAGGGACAGGGATTTGGGACCAGGACGACTGCTCTCCGGCAGGGGATGGAGGCCAGGCCGAGTGCCCAGGTCTCCCAGGTGACCGGGATCAGAGGTGGAGCCGGATGGGGCAGCCCACAGGACTCAGGGTGGACACCAGGCAGCGCTTTCTGGCCTGCCGCGCCGAGACATCAGGCAGCTGACCAGACGGGGGAAGTGAGGGCGTCGGACAGACGCTCCAGAAAAGCAGAGAAAGAGCCTTTCAGGGAGAGTGTTTGTGCAGAGGCGGCGTGGCGAGTGACCTTCCAAGGTCTCCCCCTCAGACAAGTCTGTGGCTCCCTCCTCACCTTGCCACTGATGTCAGCGCCGTCTGGGTGTCTCTTGGAAATGAGTTTTCGGGCATAAACTGTCCCCAGTTCACGTCCCTTGATGACACATGTGGCTATCTGTGAGTTGTCACACGCCGTCGCATCGAGCCCAATTACACCTTTGCTCTCTTGTCCTGCTGTAATAGAAATATGGCTTCTGAGAAGTGTATTGGTTGCTGGTGGTGTGATTGCTGGGGAGGCTGGGCTTGGGGGTGAAGGGAGGCCAGGGTGTTTCATGCTTCAGACCCAGGAATGAGGGCGGGAGACAGACTCTTTGGGGAGCCTGGGGCAGCGCTGACCCTGGAAACGGGGGCAATCGAAGGCCCTCTCCAGGGACCTTTGTGTCCTTGGGCTTTTTGTTGTCATTGCCCGTGGCCACAGGCTCTCCGTGTGTATGTGGGTGGGGAGGCCTGTCCAGTGAACCCCTACCCCACTTCCATGAAGGAGACTCTCCATGTCTTTAAAAATGGCTCACAAGGTCAGAGAGGCCATAGGATTAACCTGACACGTGAAGTACTTCAAGTGGATGCGGAGGGCGTTTCTGAAGAGAAATGTGGTTGGACATTGTGCCAGAAGACCGAGCAGGTGCTGAGACCGTCTTCCAAGAGGAGGGCCTGGGCTGGAGTGGGCCTGGAAAGGGCAGGCTGACCAGTGGGGCTGCCGTGGACCCAGAGCCTCTGCAGGTGTAGGGGTGGCCGTGTGGGGGGAGCCGAGGTCAGGCGGGTCACTGTGCTCAGTGAGGGGGAGGACGGCGTGGGGTGGAGGGGCTTAGCAGGGCGATCAGCGCCAGATGTGGTCACATGGTCTCAGGGTAAGGGAGTGTGTGTGAGAGTCAAGGCTGCAGGAGGCCATGCAGGCGCCCCCTCCGTCTGTCCTGCTCATTTGAACCCAGGAGGCTGGCATCTGCTGCTGAAGTAGCTCTCTTTTGGGTGTGGTCCGTTCACAATTGCAGAATGTTTGCCCTGCAAACCCACCGTCACTCCACCTTGGGGTTGGAGCGGTCAAGAGCCAGGTCCCTTTCAGCAGGGACTCCAGTCTGGGGCTTAGGAGAGATTCAGCCCCCTCTTTTCAACACAACCTTGATATTTTTCCAAATGTTCCCAGTGAATCTCAGGGTTTATGCTAGAAACATGTAAACCTAGTCTGAAGTTACTTTGCCACTAACAGAGGACAGATGCTCAGTGCTGTAATGCTTTGACCCCTTCCCCGCTAGACTTCAAGGACCCACAGGAGGGTCATAGTCTTTGCATCCTTGGTTCTGGACTTTGGGTGTATGACCTTGAAAGATCCTGACACCTGACCTCTAGCCTCTTGCTAGGACCCTTCCAAATCCCCCCACATCCTTGAAATGTCCTCCTGTTATCCACATGGCCTCCACGTTTCCCTTGTGAATTCCTTCCCCCTGAGGCTCCCCGGGTCAGTCCTGTTTTCTTGCTTTTAGCTGTTCTGAAAGGATGTCAGCCTCTCAGATCGGGTGGCCATGCCCAGCTTAGGTGATGGGCAGGTTGGGAGGGTGTGCTTCCCCGTCTCTGTGCTCCAGAACATTTTCCTCTTTATTTGTTGTTGTTTTACATTTATTTATTTTTGATTGGAGGATAATTGCTCTAACAGTATTGTGTTGGTTTTTGCCGTGTATCAACGTGAATCACCCGTAGGTGTAAGTGTGTCCCCTCCCTTGTGAACCTCCCTCCCTTTTTAAAAACATTATTTATTTTTAATTGGAGAATAATGATAGAAGGTTGGAGCACACCAAGGCACCTCTCGGAATGCCAAGGCTTCGGGGCGCTGAGATCATGGGCCGCGTCTTGCGGCGGTTCAGCACCATGGACAGAGCCCGACGCTGCGCCCTGGAAGGAGGGTCCGGCTGGTGGCGTCCTACCCTTCCAGGGAGACAGACGCGGAGGCTGACGGGAAACCTGGTGCTGTGGGCACTGTTCCCGCCCTTTGAGACGCGGCCACGCCCCCTTCTCCCCCTGGGTCCACTGTTTACAATAGAACGGGGCGATGGACTCCGAGCACCGCACAGTGAGCCCTGGGGTCTGCATTGCCTTCACCAGGAGACCTTTACCAGCAGCGAGGCAGGCGTGGCCCGGATTGGCGGGCCCTTGGCTTGCGGCTGTTGGGAATACACGACCTCAGGTCCTGCAGCCTGACTGTGGTCTCCCAGCGTCAGTGACTTGTTAATCGTCTTTGTTCCGATACCTTATCACCCACTCCTCTCGTGCAGCATCCAGCCTGGGGTGGTGGGAGGCACCGGCTTTGTGGTGGGTGCTGTCCTGTGGGGCTTACTTGGGGCCCCTGCCCTGAAGTAGGAGTAGGAAGGGGGCTGCATAGGGATTCAAGATCGCTGGGTGGGAGCAGGTGATGGAGCTGCAGGGTGGAGGCAGCTGTAGCTGGGAGGAGGTGTGGGTGGGCAGGATGTAATGGGACCCTGTGCTGGGGAAGGTGGGCATGGACTAGCATTGCCCAGGACTCAGAGGGCCCTGGAGCAGGGCGGCACAGCTTTCCAGCCTCTTGATCCCCCTGGACAGGGTCCTTCCTCTGCTTCCGGAGCTCAGGACACCCTTGGGTGGAGGAAACCTCTCCTGCCTCTGTCCTTTCTCCTCCACCCACAGTGCCTCCTGGACCACTGTATGCCCTCTGGAACTGATCATCCACACCCTTCCGGCTTCCTGTCCAGGGCACATGGCTGGGCCAAAGGTCTAACATTCATCCCTCGAGTTATGAGACAGCTCAGCTGCCACCCTCCTCATGGGGCCACTAGGACCCAGGATTTACCTAGCAAAAGCAAAAACCCAGGCCGCACTCAGGCCACTTGCTATCTCCCCTTGGGTGCCTCTCACCTCACGTTGCACTCAGATGCCTGGGTAGGGCCCCTGCCACCCGGGCCTCCCCTCCTTGGCCCCTCCTCCAGGCTATACGTTGGGCAGAGCTTCCCCGTGCCCTGTGCCCTCCCCCAGGCTGTGCGTTGGGCAGAGCTTCCCTGTGCCCTGTACCCTCCCCCAGGCTGTGTGTTTGGCAGAGCTTCCCCGTGCCCTGTGCCCTCCCCCAGGCTGTGCGTTGGGCAGAGCTTCCCTGTGCCCTGTACCCTCTCCCAGGCTGTGTGTTTGGCAGAGCTTCCCCGTGCCCTGGCCCCTTCCCCAGGCTGTGCGTTGGGCAGAGCTTTCCCGCGCCCTGTGCCCTCCCCCAGGCTGTGCGCTGGGCAGAGCTTCCCGCTTCCTGTGCCCTGTGCCCTGGCCCTCCTGCAAGCTGCACCTCGGGCAGAGCTTCCCCGTGCCCTGGCCCTCCCGCAGGCTGTGTGTCGGGCAGTTT
>SJYA01005169.1:51153-67076 GCA_006410615.1 Neotragus moschatus
GCAGAGCTTCCCCGCGCCCTGGCCCTCCCGCAGGCTGTGTGCCGGGCAGAGCTTCCCCGCGCCCTGGCCCTCCCGCAGGCTGTGTGTCGGGCAGAGCTTCCCCGTGCCCTGGCCTTCTCGCAGGCTGTGTGCTGCGCAGAGCTTCCCCGCGCCCTGGCCTTCTCGCAGGCTGTGTGCTGCGCAGAGCTTCCCCGCGCCCTGGCCCTCCCCCAGGCTGTGTGCCGGGCAGAGCTTCCCCGCGCCCTGTGCCCTGGCCCTCCCCCAGGCTGTGCGCTGGGCAGAGCTTCCCCCGCCGTTGGTACTGCCAGGTGGTCACTGCCTTCCCCCCCGATGGGCAGGAACAGATCCACCAGAAGGGCGGGCATGTCCTGGCAGACAAGCCCGGTGTCCGTGTGTGGGCATAGAGTTCTTGGGCAGGAAAGGAGACTTGGGGCTTCCCTCTGGCACCAGGAGAGCGTGTTGCCCAGGTTCAGTCTGGAAAGCCAGTGCCAAAGAGGCAGGTGGTTCTGGGGAGCGGGGCCAGGCTGGGGGGGCAAGCTGAGGCCCCTGCCTCGCTGCGGGAGCTCCAGGCTCTGTCCTAAACCTGCTCCCCATCTCATCCCCTCCTGGGCCCCGTGAACAACAGCTGATCCATGCAGGCTGACTGCGACCCGCTCTCAGAGAGAGAGGTCGGCAAGGGCTTGGGCTTGTTGGGCGTGAACCAGTGTCCTGTTTGGCACTGGTCCCTGGAAGACGCTGAATGACTGTTGACCGGATGCTGAGGTCAGGGCCTGTCTGTGGGCACTCAGTGGCGTGCTGTGAGAGGGGCCTGCCGCCCAGCAGGCTTGGTCCTGAGAGCCTGTCCTCTTTGTCTGCGAGAGCCCGGGGTTCTGTGACCTCTCCTTGGGGAAGGCACCTTCAGGAAGAGGCGGGGCTGCACTGGCAGTGGCGTCTTTCTGGGGACACGGAGCTTGGGACCTTCTGCCCAGACACGTCTGCCACCAGACATGCCTGTCGACCTTGAGAGAGAGCAGGTCTGTGTGCTTCTCGATTCTTGGAAATCCTTGTTGGGAGGCTCCCGAGTGTTGGCCTCAGCGTGGCTGCTGCCTTGCTGGCCATCTGTTCAGCAGGGTGACAGCCGTCTGGATACTGTGTCACTTGCAGAGGTGGGCGTCCATGGGACCCTGGGTGGGTAGGGGTGGGAGAGACAACTGGCTGCTCTTAGGGGGACGGGAGACGGGGTGGGTTTGGTCATGGCTCCAGCTGCTCCCATGCTGTGTGTCTGGCTCTGCCTGATGGGGATGGATAATTGATGGTGACCAATGGATCGTTGCTCCTGCACGAGATGCTCCGCGGGGACGGAGCAGGCTTGTGTGATCAGATGCTCCGCTGCCCTCCCGGTGGGTGTGGATCTCCCGGCTTCCCTTGGCTCTCAGAACCCTGGGGTGGTGGGTGCTTCCCAGAGCGAAGGGGGCGTCTTTCTCAGGGTGAACTTTCTGGGGGAGGGCGGGGCCCTCAGCCCTCGATTCTGAGGACTGGGCTCGCCTGCTTTGTGGGGTGTCTCTGCTGCCCGACATTCGGAATGCTGGTGAGCTTCCAAGGGAGGCAGCAGGCAGCCCCGAGGTGTCCGAGAGGCAGTGGGACAGTGATGGTGGACAGGGGGACACGTGCCGGCCCGCCAGTTCTTAGAACGGCCCCGGAGCGTGAACTCATCTCACCGACGAGGAAGGAGTCTCAGAGGAGTGAGGTGATGTGCCTGAGGTCATGTGTCTGGTGGGTGGTAGATGATGTCACCGGGACCCCAGGATAGAATTACAGCCACAGCAGCTGTGTGCTGAGAAGGCTGGCTGGCCCCCGTGGGGGATGGGAGGATAGGAGTGTGTGTGTGTCGGAGAGTGTCTGCCAGCTCATCCCTGCATGTGTGATGAGGGGTCTGAACTAATCTTTCCCTCCATCACCTGCCCCCGCCTCCCGATCCCTGCAGGGTGGGAGTGCAGCAGAGCCTGCCTGTGTTCGGGGGGCACAGGGACGGGGTTCACCTGGGGGGCCGGCTCCTAGGTGGGGATGGAGGGGTAGCTGCCCCCGCCACCCCCGGCTCGGGTGGTGCCTGCTCCCTTGGAGCCGCTCCCCGGAGCACTTATCTGTGCACGGACTTCTGGCCACAACCAGAGCCTGCACGCCCCCAGTCCCGTGTGACCTTTCCTCTGCCGCTCTGCCTGGGGCTCCAGCACCTCCAGAGGGGGCCGAGGGGCTGCCTGAGGCCCTGCTTCACGTGCAGGCCACTGGCCCACACGCACAAGCTCTGCAAGACCCTGGGAGATGGGTCGGTTCCTCCGACTGTTTCCACGTCTTACAAGCTCCTTCTGGGGTCGGGAAGCTGTTCAAGCCCCAGGCCCCCCGCCACAGCTGCATGGTCAGTCCGGACTTCTTCCCCGCAATACTCCTATAACCTCAGGTGTGGGGGCACCACGCGTGGTTGCTTAGTGAGTGGAAAATGGGATGCAGGGTTTGCGTGCAGTGCCAGGTGCCTTGGTAGCTCTCTCCAGAGGAAGTAGAAGGCCCCCCAGGAATGTCCCCTGCTTGTGCCTCTGTCCTCTGTGTGTTTTCTGTGAGGAGTGTCCTCTGTGAGTGTTATATTTGCAGGACCATCCCCGCTGGTGCCAAGGCTGGAGGAGGAAGGTGCAGGTACGGCAGGAGCCCACTTTACAGATGGGGAGACCGAGGCTCACAGCAGCGTGCCTGAGTTCACACTGCAGGCAGTGGAGGGGACGGGCGTGCACCCTGGTGTCCACTCCGAGTCCAGCGCCCAGTCAGGAGCTCTTCCCACGACAGTGCCTCTGTCTGCCAGGCTCCGCTGCAGAGGAGGGCACTGCCCCTCCATGAACATGCCTTTAGCCTTCTTCCGATTTCAGCTTCAGTTCTGGGCTCGCTGCAGAGGACTCGCTATATAGGCGGGCATGGGGTGGGGGCTGGGGAAGAAATGATCCCAAAGGGAAATGCTAATCACGTGGAAAAGGATCTGTTCCTTAAAAACAGCCCTTCCTGTCTGAGCAGCTGGGCTGAGGAGTTCCACCCTCCGCTTGCCTCAGTGTCCAGTGGGGCAGCCCCTGCGGTCCCTTCTCTGCCCAGCAGTCCCTTACCCCCCAGCCCGGTTGAAGGTCCCCAGGGGCCCAGGCTCTGGGCTCCTGTCTCGGGCGGGAGGCGGGAGGGCTCAGTGCCCCCGTAGGGGCAGCTGCGGGTCCTTGCAAGCCTCATTCCCTCACTCTCCAGCTGCCGTGCTGTGGGCCCGGCTGGAGACGCTCGGGCCGCCCCGTGCTCCACCAGCTCACAGAGGGCGTGCTGGGGTAGATGCGAGGCTTCTCTGGACTGACGGAGGGACCAGGGAGTCACGGGTGAAGACTCGGGTCCCGGGGGGCTATGGGGAGCAGAGGGGCAGGGGTGTGACTGGCCATGTGCAGGTGGAGAGCTGGCCCCAGGCCCCAGCTCCCCCTACAGGGTGTGGAGAGTGGCGGGGGGTGGGGGCAGAGAGCTCCAGCTGGCAGAGAGGGGCGGTGGCCCTCGAGGTGATGGGGGGCTCTGTCTGCCCCCCAGTAGACTGTTCAAAGTGGGTTTCAGGACAGCTTGACCTCGGCTCCCTGGGGGACCTGGGTGTGGGGAGCTCCTGCCCCAGACCGCCACCCCCTTCTCTCGGGCTGTTGGAGACCCAGGCAGCAAGTCTTCACCCTCAAGGAGAGAGAAGGTGTCTGTTTCCTGAGACCGTGTCTGTTTCCTGAGACCGTGTCTGTTGGAGGTTAGGACTGGAGGTGGGGGTCACAAAGAGGAGCTCCGAGTCTGGACTGCTGAGCCACCAGGGGGGTCCCTGCCACCTGCTCTTCTTAACTTACGCGTTTCAGCCCTGATGCTGGCCCCAGCCTCTCTTCTCCATTGGGCTTCTCCTCTTATTTAGTGTGTGTTTACTTGTTTGGCTTCTTAACTTTAGCGTTTCAACCCTGGTGCTGGCTCCAGCCTCTTCTCCGTCGGGCTTCTCCTCTTATTTAGTGTGTGTTTTCTTGTTTGGGTTTTTAACTTACTTACGCGTCTCAGCCCTGACGCCGGCCCCAGCCTCTTCTCCGTCGGCTTCTCCTCTTATTTAGTGTGTGTTTTCTTGTTTGGGTTTTTAACTTACTTACGCGTCTCAGCCCTGACGCCGGCCCCAGCCTCTTCTCCGTCGGCTTCTCCTCTTATTTAGTGTGTGTTTTCTTGTTTGGGTTTTTAACTTACTTACGCGTCTCAGCCCTGACGCCGGCCCCAGCCTCTTCTCCGTCGGCTTCTCCTCTTATTTAGTGTGTGTTTTCTTGTTTGGGTTTTTAACTTACTTACGCGTCTCAGCCCTGACGCCGGCCCCAGCCTCTTCTCCGTCGGCTTCTCCTCTTATTTAGTGTGTGTTTTCTTGTTTGGGTTTTTAACTTACTTACGCGTCTCAGCCCTGACGCCGGCCCCAGCCTCTTCTCCGTCGGCTTCTCCTCTTATTTAGTGTGTGTTTTCTTGTTTGGGTTTTTAACTTACTTACGCGTCTCAGCCCTGACGCCGGCCCCAGCCTCTTCTCCGTCGGCTTCTCCTCTTATTTAGTGTGTGTTTTCTTGTTTGGGTTTTTAACTTACTTACGCGTCTCAGCCCTGACGCCGGCCCCAGCCTCTTCTCCGTCGGCTTCTCCTCTTATTTAGTGTGTGTTTTCTTGTTTGGGTTTTTAACTTACTTACGCGTCTCAGCCCTGACGCCGGCCCCAGCCTCTTCTCCGTCGGCTTCTCCTCTTATTTAGTGTGTGTTTTCTTGTTTGGCTTTTTAACTTACGCGTCTCAGCCCTGGCGCTGGCCCCAGCCTCTTCTCCGTCGGCTTCTCCTCTTATTTAGTGTGTGTTTTCTTGTTTGGCTTTTTAACTTACGCGTCTCAGCCCTGGCGCTGGCCCCAGCCTCTTCTCCGTCGGCTTCTCCTCTTATTTAGTGTGTGTTTTCTTGTTTGGCTTTTTAACTTACGCGTCTCAGCCCTGGCGCTGGCCCCAGCCTCTTCTCCGTCGGCTTCTCCTCTTATTTAGTGTGTGTTTACTTGTTTGGCTTTTTAACTTACGCGTCTCAGCCCTGGCGCTGGCCCCAGCCTCTTCTCCGTCGGCTTCTCCTCTTATTTAGTGTGTGTTTACTTGTTTGGCTTCTTAACTTTCGCGTTTCAGCCCTGGTGCTGGCTCCAGCCTCTTCTCCGTCGGGCTTCTCCTCTTATTTAGTGTGTGTTTTCTTGTTTGGGTTTTTAACTTACTTACGCATCTCGGCCCTGGCGCTGGCCCCAGCCTCTTCTCCGTCGGCTTCTCCTCTTATTTATTATGTGTTCACTTGTTTGGCTCCGCCAGGTCTTGTTGCAGCCTGTGGACCTTTTGGTTTGAATCCTTGGCCCACGGGGTCTTTAGGTATGACGCGTGAACTCAGAGTTGTGACAGTGGGGTCTAGCTTCGCGAGCAGGGATCCCCCCGGTGCCCCCGGCATGGGAGCACTGAGCCTCGCCCCTGGACCACCAGGGCGGTCCTGTTGCCATGATTTCTAACCGGGACTGCCTTTCCCAGAGGCTTGTGAAAACGCTCAGGGACCCAGGCCGTCCGCCTGCCCCAGGAGGAGCCTCGCGTGTGGTGCCTTTGTTTCTGGCTCCAGGTTTTCTTCTTCCTCTTAACCCCACCCACCCTTCGGGCCGGGCCAGCCACACCTGGACATCCGGAGGCCCTGCTGCTCTTCGACCCCGCCCGACTGCCTGGTCTCCACCCATCTCGTCTTCTGCAGTTTCTCTCTGCTACGTCTAGACGCACATTTACTTTCTCTGCTTGGAGTTTGCTGGGCTCCTGAACCTGGGGTTGGTGTCTTTTCTCGGCCCTGAATCTCCTTTTCCGTCTTCCTGCCCGTCTCTCCTCGCTGTGACTCCAGCTCAGGCCTCGCCGTCTTGTCTTCTGCCCTTCCTTCTGCGTGTCTGAGTGTCGGCTGGGCCCCTCCCTGCTCTGTCTCCCGGTTCCTTCCGCTCCTCTTCGGCTGCGTGAAAGCCACAGTGGGGCCTGTGCACTGGGCTGACTGTGTCCATCAGCCACAGGCTTCACATTCGCGTCAGCCCTGCGCCCCTGGGGGCCTCCTGCCCCCTGCTCTTCCTGACCGCGCATGCTCACGGCATCCCCGAGCTTTAGTTTCATGCCGAGCGTCAAGTGTGGCGCGCCCTGGGCTCTCTCCCCCTAGACAAGACTGGCATTTGCTCCGGCACGCACTGGGGGCATTCCCCGAGCAGGAGGCTTCACTGAAGTTCAAGGCCTGGGTTTCTGTCGCCAGAGGTGAAAGGTCGGACCAGAAGCCCATCCAGCCTGTGCTGAGCTGCACGTCCGTGATGGGACCAGGGCTAGAAAGGCAGGCAGTTTCTATCAAAGTCTCTCCCGCGTGGGCCCCACCCCCAGGGGGCGCTCAGCTCTTCCTCCTGCGATGTGGACACTCTCAGGATGAACGCGCCTACCCTGGACTCCGCCGCCAGACTGCGGCCTGGCGTCTCCTTGCTGGGTTTCTGACGCTTTAAGGTGACCGTTGGGTGGCATGGAGCTTTCCCCACCGTCTTCCAGGGGCTGATCTGAGCTGCCTGGTTTCCCTTTTCTGAGAAGGCGTCTTCCTGTCTCATCCGTGCACTTGTGGGTGCCTCAGCCCGATGCCTGCCCAGGCCCTGGTTGAGGGCTCAGATGGACAGCTTGGGGATGGGGCACGTGGGAAATTGAGGGTGAGGCCTTGGGCTGGTCCGCTCTGACTGCTCCTCCAGACCAGTCCGTGGCTGTGGACGTGACTGGTCACTGGCCTGACTGGACTTGCCCGGGCCAGCACTGCCCACGTGGCAGCCTTGGGTGGTCTGCGAGGGCCCAGGCGGGAGTGGGGAAGAGCATGACTGAGCCAGCCTCCACGCCCCCACGTTGCACTGTGGCCGTGTGAGCTGTCGAGGGTCTGTGCTGACCGGAGATGCGGGCGCTGGACAGCTGGGATGAACGTCAATACAGATCTGAGACTCGGGGCGCCAGCATGCCCCCTTCGCCTGCTTCCCAGCACTGCTCCAGGAGGGAGCGGGGAGGGGTAAAGGCACCTGGCACCTACCCCGCCCCCGCCCTCGTGTCGTTCAAGCCGGATGTGGCCATTTGGATGTTGGAAGTGCTTTGGTCTGGGAGTGCTATAATTAGTCCTGGCGGGAACTTCATTAATCTTGATTTAGTGGCCTGTGTAGTCATGCCGTCTCCTACACGGAAGCGACTCTGGAAGCACGTCCTTCTCGATGATGGCTCAGGGGCTGGGGGCTTGGGTTCTCCCCCGCAGGGTGTCAGCGGCCTCCCCCGCCAGATGCCGCCAGAGGCTCCCTGGTGTCAGTGGAATTGGGCCCAAGAGCGTCTCTGTCCCCTGCAACCTGCCCGTCTGGGTCCAGGGGTAATGGCACCCCGGGCCCTCCGTCTGCCCAGAGTCATGAGGAGGGTCGCTCACGCGGGGGCCTGTCGGCCGGCAGGGGCTGCGTCCTAAGTCCTCCTGTGGCCCCAGCTCCCTCTCCCGGCGCGGCGGCCAGGGGCTTGAGGAGGAGGAGGACAGGGGTGACCGCTGACCACAGTCTTCCTTTTGGGTGAAGACTGTTCTGAAGTTAGCTGGCGGTGCTGGCTAACCTCCTCTGACCTGGGGCTGCACAGGGTGGGTGGTGCGGTCCTTCCGCCTTCTCGGGGGTCAGGGCACCTCTGCACCCTGTGACCCTCAGAGACCCCAGGCCGCCCCTACTCCCACCCAGGGAGCTTAGACCAGAGAGATTCGCTTACACCCTGGGCACCATCACTGCACTTGGTGACACACGCCCTAAATTTACCAACCACTTCCACAGATGTTATCAGCCTGCTTACCCCCGCGCCACCCCCGCGAGTTTTAGATCACATTAAGAAAAAGATTCAAAGCCCATCTTAGGAGTTTCAGCCACACTTTGTGTGCATCAGAGTGTGCAGTGCACGTGTGTCAGGAGGAGTGTGTGCAGGTGTTTACTTACGCGTGTCTGTGAATATGTGTGCACTGTTGCTGTACCCTCAGGACCCCGGACCCCTCAGCCCCGGGGACCCGGGACCCCAGCCTCTGTTCTGCTCGTGCCAAGTGGTCCGCCTGTCCATGGTGGCAGGGCCCTGGCAGCGTGTACTCAGGGCACCACCCCGAGGGGCTTCTTGAGAAAGCGTGAGCTAAAGTGTTAGTGCCTGTCTCTGGCCAGACTTGTGTTCACACACACACATGCCCACCATGCCGGTCGCCTGCTGCTCTCAGACCCTCTCCACGCCTGCCCACTGCTCGGCTGCACAGGCTGAGAACTCCGTCTCCTGGCTCCTTTACCAGGTGGGATCTGGGCGGGTTCCGCCCCAAGGCAGGTGCTGGCGGGACTGGAAGCCTCTCCCCTTTGCCCAGGAGGCTGCTTTGGCAGCCCTGTGTGTCGTCTGTAGCTGTGGCTGCTAACAGATGGCGCAGACTCTGGTCCTCAGGGCCCCCCACCCGTCTGCCAGCCCAGGGAGCTGTGGGCTCCTGCTAGCACCCCCACTGGGAGCCCTCCCCCATTTGTCCCCTGCCCTCACACGGTCCCTCCTCCTGGCATTAAGTGTGAGACGTACGGAAGACGAAGACGCCAGAGAGGCCTGGGCCATCGGCTGCTCCGCGAGCCTGTCTGCCCTAGTTTCCTCAGTGGGAAATTTTCTGGTGGAGAGAATTTTACCATTTCCCCAGCAGATTGGACTAGATTCTGCTGAAACGGGCAGTCGAGCTGTCAGACCACTGGGGAGACTCAAGTTAAATGGGCTGTTTGGCATCCTGGGGATGAGGGATCATGTAACCTTTTTTCCTATTGAGAGCTGCTGACTAAATGACTTATTTTAGTGAGCTCTTTAAAGAAACAAACTGTGCCCCATTTATCTGCTTCTTAATTTAGGAATTGTGATCAAAAAAGTCGATTGAGTAAGCACAACAAATAACAAAAACATAAACTTGGACAAATGACCAGTTAATGTGGAAAGACAGGACAAGGGATGAGGTGAAGGGCGTGAAAACAACAGAAGGGAAACAGAGGGGGGCGGGGGATGTCTGGGGGCTTGGAGGGCCAGCTGGACTGTTTCTCTCACCCCCGCAGAATGTGGGCTCTCCCTAGGCTGCGGGTTTCTGCTGCTGCTGGGTATTGACCATCCACCCAGCACCCAACCTGAGAATGTTCCTATGGCCAGTCACTGCCCTGCCACCCTGTGAGCCAGCAGTGCTGCTGGGTGGGTCACGTCAGCTCTGTAAATGCTGGTCAAATACCTGTTCTGTGCCAGGCCCTGGCTTAGGAAGAGGACTAGAGTCAGCCGTGGCTCAGGGGCTTCCAGCTCGGGTCGGGTGGGGGCTACATACGAGGGCAGAGGTAAGTGAGGAGCCTGGAGGCATGAGCTGTGATGGGGGGCTGAGCACAGCAGAAGATGCAGCGACCCAGGGGAGGCTTTCTAAGCCGAATCCTGAAAGTGCATCCCGCCTGGGAGGACAGGGGGAAGGGTTCCGGGCAAAGGAGCAGCAGGTGCAAAGGCCCAGAGGTGAGGCGAGCCTGCGTCAGAAGCTTTGTAAGCTGTTGAAGTGGGGCGTGGCGGGAACACAGCTGGGCTGGGCTGGGCTGGTGGTGCTGGGAAGGAGAGCTGGGGTGACCAGCCGACAAGCGGGTCAAGAGGAAATCAAAACTGTGTCCAGTGAGGCCTCAAGATTCAGCCGTCAGTTGATAAGAACTACACAGCAAAGCTACAGTAATCAAAACAGTGTGGGAGAGGCATTAAAACAGACACACAGATCGATGGCAAAGAACAGAGAGCGAGCCCTGACAGAAATCCACATGTTGTTGGTCCATTAACTTATGACAAAGGAGCCAAGAATATACCGAGGGGAAGGGATGGTCTCTTCAATAAATGGGGTGAGGAACGCGGAACGCTAACCTTGCGCCATATACTGAAGTCAATTCAAAACAGATTCGAACATAGGACCTGAATCCTAGTCAAAAATATAAGAGAACACAAGGGCAAAGCTGGAGACAAAGAGGGAAGTTTGAATGCGGATTGGGTGTTGTATAATACTAGGTAATATTACTGTACCAGGTGTGACACGGCCAGCAAGTCATAAAGAGACATACATATAGTTTTTAAATTTTTGTTTTATTTTATATTGGAATATAGCTGATTAACAATGCTGTGTTTCAGGTATATAGTAAAGTGATTCAGTTATACATTACATGCAACTATCCTTTTTCAAGTTCTTTTCCCATTTGGTTATTACAGAATATTGACGAGTTCCCTGTACTGTACAGTAGGTCCTTGTTCGTTATCTATTTTACATACAGTAGTCTGTACATGTCCATTCCAAACTCCCAGTCTATCCCTCCCCCAACACTTTCCCCCGGTAACCATAAGTTCATTGATATATATATATATATTTAAAAGGCATTTTAGTTAGAGGTCTTCATTTATACTGAAGTATTTATGGGAAAAGTAACATGATATCTGGACTCACTTCAAAATGCTTCCCCCCAACCCCAAACAAAGGAGACTGTGAAGGATCTAGGCAAGTGAGATTGCAAGCTGTTCATAAATGTTGGGGCCAGGGGCCCAGCATAGGAGGCCCTTCTTTCTGCTTTTCTGTGGGTTTGGTAACACCCACAGTGAAACGTGTTTGTAAGAAGCTGACCCTAAGTTTTGAAGTGGAGCCAACAGAGGCCCATGGTGCCGTGAACAGGCTCAGGGAATCCCGTGGGGAGGGTCCGTTTGGCAGCAAAGCTGGGTCACTCACTGGGAAAATTTGTTCTTTCTGCCAAGGGCGATGCCTCTCTTCTTGGGGCGGAAGGCTGCCTGAGCTCTGTCTCTCAGTGACCGTGTGAATGAGCTGAGGACGACCCTCCCTGTCTCCAGATGGCTCCTTCTCCTGGCCGGCTGGGGCAGCCTTGGTGACCCCTTCCTGCTGCCTCCTGGAACGGGCGGGTGGAGGCTGCCAGCCTGAGCCTGCCCTTCAGGTTTGCAGCTGAGGGTTCCTGAGGGCTTGTGGCCCCTTAGGGCCATCGCTTCCTTGGCCTTTTTCTGACAAGGGCGGCTTTGCGTGTGTCCACCCTGGCACCTAGCACTTTGCCTGGTGGAGAGGAGGCTTGCAGAAGTCCTGAACAGTGAGTGAATGAATGAGCAAGTGGAGGGAGTGAGTGAGTTAATGAGCAAAAATGAATAATAATAATAATAATAGCCAGGACGTGGAAACAACCTAGGTGTCCATCAGCAGATGAATGGATAAGAAAGCTGTGGTACACATACACGATGGAGTATTACTCAGCCATTAAAAAGAATACGTTTGAATCAGTTCTAATGAGATGGATGAAACTGGAGCCGATTATACAGAGTGAAGTAAGCCAGAAAGAAAAGCACCAATTCAGTATACTAACACATATATATGGAGTTTAGAAACATGGTAATGATAACCCTGGATGCGAGACAGCAAAAGAGACACAGATGCATGGAATGGACTTTTGGACTTTGAGGGAGAGGGAGAGGGTGGGATGATTTGGGAGAATGGCACTGAAACAGAGACACAGGTGTATAGAACGGACTTTTGGACTTTGAGGGAGAGGGAGAGGGTGGGAACATTTGGGAGAATGGCATTGAAACATGCATACTATCATGTAAGAAATGAATCGCCAGTCTATGTTCGATACAGGATACAGGATGCTTGGGACTGGTGCACGGGGATGATCCAGAGAGTTGATATGGGGTGGGAGGTGGGGGGGGTTCAAGATTGGGAACTCATGTACACCTGAGATGGAAAAAAAAAAATTAAAAAAAAAAATGAATGAGAGAGGGAATGAATGAATGAGGGGGGAATGAATGAATGAATGAGGGAAGGAATGAATGAATGAGGGAGGGAATGACTGAATGGGGGGTGAACGAGCCAGTGAATGAGTGAATGAGCTGATGAGTCAGTCAATAAAGGATTACATGGTCCCCAGGGTGAGCGTTTTGTTTGGTCCATTGCCTGACGGCCTCCCCAGAAGGTGTCTGGGGCCAAGTAGTGGCTCATGACCTGAGAACCCAGGGTGGGAAGCGGTGAGCCGCGGCGGGAAGTCCTGCTCTGGAGTGCTTGTGGCAGAGAGGGGTGAGGCCACGGCGGGGCCGGGCGCTGAGCACGCTGCAGCTGGTGGGCGCAGGGCCCCCTCTGCTTCTCAGGACGCGGTGAGCCCCCGGTGCCTGAGCTGAACTTGCTGACCCAGAGTCTCTGGGGTTAGGCCTGGGGCTCTGCACCTGACGTTGCTTCCAGGAGAAACTTCGTGTGCTTAGAACCTGGGGGGCGTTTGCCCGAGGCTGCGGGGTGGGGGCTTCCGGCAGCTGTGGTGAACAGACTCTAGGCTGGTACCCCTCGCTGCAGCCTGTGAGCTGTGGCCCATGCCCTCCTGCTCCGGGTGAGGAGACGGGCCCCGGGGTCAGTGCAGTCACCCTGGGACCCCAGGCGGAAGGCGGCAGAGTTGGGACCACGGCCTGGACTCAGCATTACCCTGCCTGTGGGGTTCCCTCCGCCTCCTGGTGGGTGTCCCCCTGACGGCTGACCTGACTGACCCCTTTCCTGCCCTGAGCTCGGGGCGGAGAGCTGTCCTTGCATCCACAGCCTGTGCCCCGGTGGAAGCACCGTGTGCAGGGTGGTCTCTCCCAGGCGAGGGCTGGCTTGTTTTCACCTAAAGACCTCCTGCCCCTTGGGCCTGGGGGCCCCTCCTGTCAGGCCCGAGTCTGGTGGCAGCGGGGAGGGGCCCCGACCTCCGAGCTCCGANGGCGGAGAGCTGTCCTTGCATCCACAGCCTGTGCCCCGGTGGAAGCACCGTGTGCAGGGTGGTCTCTCCCAGGCGAGGGCTGGCTTGTTTTCACCTAAAGACCTCCTGCCCCTTGGGCCTGGGGGCCCCTCCTGTCAGGCCCGAGTCTGGTGGCAGCGGGGAGGGGCCCCGACCTCCGAGCTCCGAGCACCGCCTCGCTGGCTGTCACCTGCACACAGATGGCAGACGGGCAGCCTGTCCCCCAGGCTGGGCCAGCTTGGCCCCGCTCTACCCTGGCTGCCCCTGAGCTAGAGGACCTGTGCCGGAGAGACTGGCCGCAGAGCGGAGAGCGGGCGGGGCCCCGCCACCCTCCCAGCGAGGGGAGGGACCTGGGGGCGCCGAGGGTCGCCTGCCACCCGGACCTTTTCTCTGCCGGCCCTGCCGCTGCGGTCCCTGGGGAGAGGGTGGGGTCTCCAGCAGCCTGAGTCGGGCTTTGTTTCCCTAGCTGACTGAGCCCATCCCTTTCCAATTGGAAAGGCAGAGCTGGAGTGAAAAGTTCCCTGGAAACAAGACCCAAGAGCAGAAGAAGGGCACCAGGGCAGAGTGTGTGGACTTGGTGTGTCACCCAGTGGGCACGCAGAGGGGCCCCTCCCCCCAGAGACCCCTGCAGCAGATTGGCATCTGATCCAGCAAAGGGGGGCGCAGGCATCTACTCCCCCCAAAGAAGCTCCTTCAGAGAGAGCAGGGTGGGGTGAGGTGGAGCCCCTTGGGTCTGAAGGCGTCTCTTCTCGGTGATGGAGACTCAGCCAGAGGCTTGGGGTCGGGGTTGGTGCTGAGTGGTGCTCCAGCCACGGATGCCGAGGCGCCTGCCCCACCAGGCTGCACCCCAGGACCGGAGCCGAGGGCAGGGCTGCTCAGGGGCGGGAAGAAGGCCGGCTGCCAGGTCCCAGAACCAGAAGGCAGATGTCCCAGGCCGCCTGGCCGCCCCTTTTTAGAAGCATTTCACTGCTCTTTTCCCTGGGAAATGAGGAATTTTAGGGAAAAAAAAAAACCTAACAAAAAACCCCAGCACTGCATTGCAGAGCCGCTGCGCTGGGCCAGCTCTCCTGTAGTCAGGGCCCTAGTCACATCTGCCCTGGGGCTGGGGCTGGAGCCAGGGAGCGGAGGCCCAGCTCAACGGCGCCAGACGCCAGGGGACGACGCCAGGGCCGCGGGAAGGACCCGAGGGGCGGGGCGTCTCCTCCGCCTCCACGTCCTGCCCAGGTGTCTCCGTGTCCAAGGGCACATTCACCTGAAGCCTGTCCCTTTACCTGGTCTCCCTCCTCATCAGTTCTCCTCCCTCAAAAGGGACCGGCATCCTCGACTGTTCACCCACTGCCAGGCCCCCCAGGCCCCCAGGGCAGCTGGAGGTGAAGGAGTCACGTGGTCACCCAGACCCCACTTATGGGACCAACAGGGCCCCCAGGCCCCCGGCAGAGACCTGACCTGCCCGGCCAGTCCAGGAGGGGGAACAGTCCAGGAGGGGGCCAGTCCAGGAGAGGGGCCAGTCCAGGAGGGGGCCAGTCCAGGAGAGGGGCTGGCTGCTCCGGAGCAGAGCCCGGCTGGGCCGGCTGCTCCAGGCGGCTGCAGGGAGGGGTAGCCGGACCCCAGCACCACATGTGGGGTCAGCCCGACCGCACCCTCCCTAGCTTTCTCGGAGTCCTGTGCCCCCCACCCTGCAGAGGGGAAGCCTTCCCCCAGCCACTGGCCGGCCCAGAGCCCAGACTGTGTGAGGGCTGTCCTCGGCTCCTCGCCTGGGGCAGCATCAGAGAAGGGGCCGAGGGCGCCTCCCCTGCCCTGGGAGCTGGCACTGGGCAGCCCCAAGTGGGATGGGCCCTCCAGGGTTCCTGCATCCCAGCATCACCTGCCTGCACCCCCCCCCGCCCGGATCCCTCCCAGGGGCCCGTGGTCACCTGGCCCCCAGCAGGAGGGCAGCCCTGGGAAGCTCCAGGCTGGCGGCTGTTCTCAGGGAGGGAGAGGGCCGGGCTCCTGGAGGCTAGACGCTCATTGCCGGACGAACCCTCGGGGAGACGGAGCCCGATTAGTACAGGAACCCGCTCTGACCTCTCTTAACGGGGTGTGGACACTGAGAAGCTGGCAGCGGGCTGCCACGGTGTGAGCAGAGCCAGGCCCATCAGGGACGCAAGTCGGGGTCCTGTGTGGAGGTGGCAGCCAGGCCTCACCTCCTCCCTCCGAGCACGGGTCCCGGACGTGAGAAGGGACCTGGGCATGGCATTCGGCTCTGGAGACACTGGCGGGAAGGTCCGCCTCCCAAGGACCGAGGCGGTCGTGGAAAGAGCGCTCAGCGGGGGGGGGCCACCTCGGACCTCAGCTGCCGGCAATGTTCCCTGTCACTGATGGCTCGTGGGCACTTGACCAGCTGTTGGTTTAGTAACAGATAAAGGAAACAGGGGCCTGCGTGAATCTCAGATGGAGGAGCTGACCAGGACAGCCTCAGGAAGCAGAGTGCATGCCTGTCTAGGAGGGCTCTTCCCGCCTGCTCACCAGCCCTCAGCCTCAGCCCATCCTGAGAGGATGCGGTGCACACAGTCAGCCTGGGCTCCTCCGAGGCCACCCACGCCCCCTGCACATCTCTCGATGCCCCGCGGGTGACTTGACACCCAGCTTTTGCTCTCACCCACCTGCCCACCCCTGGGCTAACTCTAGGGCTCCCTGGCCCCTGCCAGCGCCCCCCATCAGGCCCATACCCACCCTCCACGCGCCTCTGTCCTCCCAGAGCCCACCAGCCTTGGTGGCCTCTTTCCAGGCCCCCAGGCCCCGGGTCGTGCAAGACCTGCTCACTCTGCCAGCTGGTTTCTGTGCAGCTTCAAGCCTCCACTCAGGTGCTGCTTCCTCTAGGAAGCCACCCTTGATCTTCCTGCTGAGTCCCTCTGGTGGGCCTATAGCACCCTCCCTCCCCACTTCACAGTTCCAAGTGTAGCATACATCGTGTGTGTGTGTGTATGGTTGTACAGTGTCGGGTGTGTGTGTGTGGTTGTACAGTGTTGGGTGTGTGTGTGTGGTTGTACAGTGTCGGGTGTGTGTGTGGTTGTACAGTGTCAGGTGTGTGTATGTGTGTGGTT
>SJYA01005170.1:0-10713 GCA_006410615.1 Neotragus moschatus
AGGCCTGGCGTGCTGCGATTCATGGGGTCGCAAAGAGTCGGACATGACTGAGCGACTGAACTGAAGTGACCAATGGATTTAAAGTGTAAGTGTGCAGCAAAAAAAATTTGGAAACATTGAGTATAGACAACCTCTTGGAGAATTGTCTGAGTGAAGAGGATTAGAGATCACCTTAAGGGTATTTTTGAAATCAACAGATTAATCATATAATCTGTCATAAAGATTTTTAAAGTAATGAGGACAAGAAGGGACACCAGAGATATAAGGAAGCATATTTCATGGGTCAGAAGATTGGTAGGCAAGAGTGGATGGGTGGAAAAGATAGGGTCTTCAAAATGGGGATGAAAAGATTTTCCAGAATATCAGAAAGAAGAAAGGGAAAGGAGGGGAAGATGTAAATACATATGATGGAGGAGGAAAAAAGGAAGCTGAAGATAATATGATCTGTATGATTCTCAATGAAAGGGACAGTGTGTGACTGGTCGTGATGCGCGTCTGGGGTAAATGTTGAGGGAAACGGGTAATATTTGCAAAGGTGCTGTAACGCCAAATCGTATTATGATTTCTGATATGACAAGAGAAGGAGGTCATGGCTGACCTCATTTGTTCATCAGTTGATCGGAGACATATTGTAGGAATAAAAATGCTCTATTTCCAATTTTTATGATTTGTAACCATTTACTTTCCTATTATCATAAGATTACTCTTAGGCATATGCATCTTCATGGTTAATGTTTCCCAATTGCCATAGATTTCACAAAGAGCTTCCTGGAGGCAGTGGTTCACATCTGTTGTCTAACCGTCTTAAATGTTTTGAGAATATTTTAACCTCATATGCCCCTCTTTGATATTACCAGTTTCTTTAGACATGACTTTATTGTCAGTGTGGGATTGCTTACCTACTGGCTGTTACAATTATCTCTTGTTATGTAACTACCTCAAAACAGTGGGCTAAATCAACAACAGTCGTATTTTAAAATTCTCTGTCATCCTTCCAGGGTCAAGAATTCAGTAAGAGGTGGGCCAGGCAGTTCTGGACTTGGGAGGGGGATCTCTCACTATGGTTGTAGACCAACGATGGCTGGAGCAGAAGCAATTAGAAGCGGGAACAGTTGAGGACTAGCCACATTTCTCTCTCATTGTGTTCTGGAGGCCCTGTGTGGGTTTTTCTCTATGTGGGCAAGTTTGAGTTTCTCACTGGGCTTCCTTGGTGGCTCAGATGGTAAAGAATCTGCTTGCAATGTGGAAGACCTGGGTGCAATCCCTGGGTTGGAGAGATCCCCTGGAGAAGGGGATGGCTGCCCACTCCAGTATTCTTGCCTGGAGAATTACATGGACAGAGGAGCCGATTGGCTACAGTCCATGGGGTCACAAAGATCAGACACAATTGAGTGACTTCACTCACTCACTCGTGGGATGGTGGTTGCATCTGAAGAGTGGATTTCCTAAGAGGACCAGATAGAAACTTCTTAGTTTCTCTTAGCTTCAGAAGTCTTACAGCGAGTCTCTCAGTCAAAGCCATCACAACTCTTATGGGAGAGGCAAAGGGGGGGGTACATAGACTCCAGTTCTAGATGGAAACGAATGTCAAGAATCCTGGGGCCATGTTTTAAACCTGCTGCCTTGCTTATGTACATTCCCGTTCGGGTGTATTGCCATTTTGAGCTGATAAAACAGCTTTGTAGGGGGGAAAGAAAAACAATCTGGGAAACAGTTTTTATCAAGTTTCTAAAATTGTTGTTATTTTTTCCCATACTCCTTGTGGCCGTTACCATACTGCTTCTCATGATAAATATGAAAGTGCGAATTGTCACAGAGTGTCACTTGATGGGTCATGAGGTCCCTTATATGCTCATCCTCCTTTTCTTCCTTTTTTGACTAACAAGTTCACAGATGTGTCAGCCTGAAAAAAAAAAACATCGTGATATACCACCATAGGATGCCACATATGGGGTGAGTGAGAAGGTGGTGGCACTTAGCAAATTCTCAGAATGTTATCCATAAAGTAGATTTCTGCAGCTCAGATTCTGCCTTATTGTTTTTTTTCCATTTGGAACATGTTTCCGTATAAACCTTTCATTGCTCAGATTGTCACATATCATCTCTTGTGGTACGGTGCATGTCACGTCATAAGGCGCCCAGTGACCCCCTCCTCCTGGTATTTATGCCCTTATGTAATCCCCTCCCCTTGAGCGTGGACTGGACCTGGAGACTTGCCTCCAGTGGACAGACTGACAAAAGAGAATGGGCTATCACTTCAGCAGCTAAGTTACAAAACCTGCTACTTCCCTCTTGCTCACCCTCTCTTACTGTCTCACTGGCTCACTCTGGGGGGAGCCAGCTGCCATGTTGTAAGCTGGAGAGACCCTCCTGTCAAGGAACTGATGTTTCCATCTGGCAGCCAGTGAAGACCTGAGGCTGGGCGACGGCACTGTGAGTGGGCTTGGAAGTGAATCCTCTGCTCGTTGAACTTTTATATTCGAGATGCTAGTGATGCTAGCGCTCCGTCGCTCAGTTGTCTCTGATTCTTTGGGACCATGGACTGTAACTTATGAATCTCCTCTGTCCATGAGATTTTACAAGCAAGAATACCGGATTGGGTTCTCATTTCCTTCTTCCAGGGGATCTTCCTAATCCAGGGATCGAACCTATGTCTCTTGCATCTCCTGCCTTGGCAGGCCAATTCTTTACCACTTGCGTCACTTGGGAAGCCCTTTATATGTGAGACCGCAGCCATAATTAACACTTTATTTTTTTAGATGTTTGTTAATTTGTTTGGCGGCACGGCGTCTTAGCTGCAGCATGTGGGATCCTGTGCCTTGATTAAGGGAACAAACCCAGGCCCCCTGCGTTGGGAGTGTGGGGTCCTAGCCGCTGGACAGCCAGAGAAGCCCCAGTTAACACTTTAGCTGCCACCTTTTGAGAGACTCAGAGGCACCCAGTTAAAGGTATTACCACCAAAATGGCAGTTTTCTCAATCCTTGTCCCCCAAAGGAAAGAATTCAGTCAAGAGACATAGTAAGTAGCAAGAGTTTTATTAGGCAAACAAAAGTGGGCTCCAAAGAGACAGAAGGAGGAGCGAGTGGTCTAGAAACCAGAAGCAGAGCTGCAGTAGGGATCTGGTTGGTGACAAGCCCCTCTCTGTGTCCTGACGTTTGACTGACAGGGTGATTGACAGCTTTAGGTTATGTTTCTTTTCTCCTTGTGCACAGGCTCTTACACACGAGCACACAAGCATACCCCCCAAAATGGGTGGGGGTGGGGGAGGCAAAAACCTCAATGCTCATTTATCACAAATACAGCATAATGAACCTCATTTTCCCAAAGATCTTTTTAGATCTTTGTGTATCTGTGCCAACCTGTGCTGGGGTTGTTGTTGTTCTCTTGTTTGGTCCTGATGAGGCTGGAAACTTAGTGGTTCTCGTGTACAGAAAGGGAAGATCTTCGGACTCTTTTCTATTTTCAATTTTATTTATTTATTTATTTTTAAGCAATATAAAAATTTATTTTTTCTCACATCATGAGTAATCTGGGGTAGGCAAATGCTGGCCTTGGTTTAGTGTCTCCATAATATCACAGCAAAGTTGCCATGTTGGGAATCACTTCCTGAATATACATTCTTAGGCCCCACTCGGGGCTTTCCAGGTGGCACTAGTGGTAAAGAACCCGCCTGTCAAAGCAGGAGATGTAAGAGACGCAGGTTCAATCCCTGGGTTGGGAAGATCCCTTGGAGGAGGAAATGGCAACCCACTCCAGTATTCTTGCCTGGAGAATCCCATGGACAGGGGAGCCTGGCGGACTACAGTCCATGGGGTTGCACAGCGTCGGACCCGACCGAAGCAACTTAGCAGGTAGCACAGGGCTTTGAGAATCAGAGTTTCTGGGGATGGGACTTTGTGTATTCAGACAAACAAGCAGACCCTAGCTGATGAGTCCTCCTGATTAAGAAATTCTTACTTTAAAAAGATGCATGTCATACTTTCAAATTATGCATGTTTCAACTTTTCTGGCCTGATGTGACAACCTGAAAACATAGGTGGTACGGCTTTCCTATCCAGAATACAGAAATCATTAATCAGTCAGACCAAGTCCTGTGTTTCTTACTTTTGATATGCTTCTCAAGGGGCATGCCTAAAAATGAGTATATCTGGGGGGGGTCCTTTCACATGACTTTGTATCCATAATATTACATAACTGTTGTTAGAATTGTGTACACAAGCAAACAGAGATCTGTAATCGTCATGTCCCAGATGCTGTAACTTCTTCTCCGGCCTGGTTACTTGATTAAAATTTTGGTTCCCTCCCTCATTTTGCAACCTATCTCTTCTTAGGCCTCAGAAGACTTCACCCAGAAGGCCAAATCTGTCCATGCAGTTCAACTTTTTGTGAGGCACGAGTTTATTTAAAACCTGACCTTGTATCACCTCTTGATCCACCCCCTTCAAGGCAAAAGAGCATCCTCAAAACATTCTGTTGTAAATTGCCTCATTATTTTATATCTTGAAAGAAAGCTGTTGCTGTTCGATTAAAATTTATCATATTAAATAATCTACCTAAGTCATTGGAGTATGTCTCCTAGAGAATCGTTTAATCCTAAATCGAGTTAACAAATATGACCTTGGAGCTGAATTGACTCTTTCACTTACCTCTTTCAAAAATGCCAGGCATGCATTTGCCAGGTAGTGTGTGGACGATTGCATTTTTAAAATTCTTCCTAAAAATCCCTTTATCTGTGTGAGTTTAGTTGTACTGAAAAGTGTTAATAAGTGTGTATCATAGTTTTTATCCGTTTACTTATTTTATATCCCTACTTTATTTAGTGTATTACTAAGAGTTTGTACAGTTTGACCCCCCTTCGCTCATTTTATCCATCTCTCCCCAACTAAATACCCGCCTCCCCTCCTACATTTCTGGTAACCACCAATCTGTTCTCTGTGTCTATGAGCTTGGTTTGTTGTTTACTTTGTTTTTTAGATTTTCACATATAACGGAGATCATACACTATTTGTCTTTCTCTATCTGACTTACTTAACTTTGTATAATGCCCTCAGGGTTCATCCATGTTGTCACAAATGGCAAGATTTCATTCTTTTCTACGACTGAATAATATTTCATTGTATATATTACCATATTCTCTTGAGAACTATTTTAAAAGTACCATTCAAAGAATTTTTTCCTCAGTATTGTGTCCAGTCCCCAGACTTTTGTTAGTTTTGAATAACTCTGCATATTAAAATCATCAGTGAACTTGAGTTTCTGCTTGGGAGGATATTATTCTCCATGATCAGAGCAAATGATAGTCTTATCCTTTGCTTTTCATCTTGGCCAGGCCTCGGTAAAGAGGCAAGAATTGGTATAGAAATATATCCTATGTTCTCCAAGTTCTATGCCTTTACCCCCATCAGGAATTCCTCCTGTCTCCAGCATCTAAATCTAAGCCATTCTTCGAAATATTAGAAATGTTTTCCCCCTAATGAATTTTTCTCTGGTTTCCCAGCTACCAATTCTCTCTCCTTCTTTTGAACTTCTCGGTTCTTTCCCTAAACCCCTCTGCTGTCTCTCTTCAGTTTCGACCTTGTCTTGTGGCTGGTTTTGCTCTTATTCCCTGATAGAGTTAAGAATTTGGGAGTAGGGCTGGGGAAGAAAGGAGTACTTTGTGCAAATGAAGCATTCGTGTGTTCCCTAATGCTACAGAAGTAAACTCATGATGAGGGAATTACTGCATTTTTAAAACTTCACTGTGTTCTTTTTAAAATGCATCTTCTGGGGGAACTCTGTGGCAATGGCATTAAGAAGCACTTTAAAAATTAAAGACAATTTTCCCTCCTTCATTTGTTTGTTTGTTTTAAAATAAATATGAGTTCCTATTTTCCTTTAGTTTCTTCTTTTGCAGTTCCTTGTTCTAATAATATGTAAATCACTCACAGCAGCTAACATTCAACATGCAAATACAGAGCTCATTTTATTGAAGCTCAGTAGAACAAATTACACCAATTTGCTCTCAGTAAAATTCAGTATTAAAAGTGTTTCACATTTGCTAAGTGAAAAATAAATAGCTGAAAGGTGTTAATAAAACCTTTTTCCGAGAGTAATGTTAGGCTCATTTTTGGATCCCATCTTATTCCCAATAAAATGAAATATTGTTTGTCTTTCACACAGATTAGTAATGTATGAGCATTTCAATCTGATTATTGCCTCTTGGGATGTGATTCAATTCATTCACCACTTGTGAGTACCTATTATATACCCAGAAGTGGGTTTCAGTAAATTTCTATTTTGAAGAAGTTTGACAAAAGTTTCATTGAGTTGTCTTTTTAGTACTTTGCACTAGGAGTACCACTCAGAGGAAATCACAAATCTAAAACCATAAGTGAAGTAAATTTGATTGCTAATTCCTTATTAATTTTTTTGTAGTTAAAGTCATTTTTAGACGTAATCAAGTAATATATAGAGTGACTCTTCTTATAATTGTGTTCTTCCTGATATACCATGATGGCAAATTGGATGTAAAATGGACAAGGTGTTAATGTTAGTGAAATTATAACCTTCTATCTGGTGAAAAAAAATTTAAACAAATGTAATACAATGTATTTTTTTTCATCTTTCCAAATATTAAGCTCAATTTTCTGAGCAAAGCATAAGGTGCTATTATATGTTCTTGCCTGGAGAATCCCAGAGACGGGGGTGCCTGGTGGGCTGCCGTCTATGGGGTCACACAGAGTTGGACACGACTGAAGCGACTTAGCAGCAAGTTGCTATTATATGGAAATCTTTGTACCTTCCGCTCAGTTTTGCTGTGAATCTGAAACTGCTCCATAAAATAAAGTCTATTAGAAAGACAAAAGAAAAGATGCCATAGATTAATCAAAGCAAAATACTGTTCTCAAAAATCTTTCTCTTCTTTTGAGTCAATACTAAGATTCAATAGTAGTTCTAGGAATTATACCTTTTTTTTTTTCCCCCTGAATCTTTAGCTGTGACCTGTGGGATCTAGTTCACTGATCAGGGATGAAACCCGGGGCCCCTGCGTTGGGAGCTTGGAGTCTTGGGTACTTAGTTCTAGTTACTGAACCACCAAGGAAGCTCCCTTAGCTACCACTTTAGCATTTCTTTAACACCAATTTGAGAAACAATAACGACTCAGGCATAGGATGAAATGGTTTCATTCTCTCTACTGATATATGAGTTTCTTTGTCTTTGAGTTCCCAAAGTGATGATTTTATTCATGAAAAGACTTCAGGAAGCAAGCTGTGATTTTTAAGTAAGCCAACTGCTTGCTATTTCTTTGCTCAGAAAGTTAGGGAGCTGAATGAACCACAATAGAACGCTCGTTTCCTCTTGCCTTTTGACTTACCATCCACTGGTGGGCCTGCAGCCCAAGAGCGGAGTCTGACAAATACCAGGAATCTAGCCAATAATTTGAATTTAGTGTTTAAAACCCTATACTAAAGTCAAAAGAACTGCAGATATGTTGACTGGAGGCTCCTTCCATTTCACTGCTCAATATTTGATTGTGCTTTCTCATCCCCTGCATCCAAAGCAGCTGTGCTGACGTGCACACTTATTCCGGATTGTTTCCACTGATGTCAGCGGGGCCCGGCAAGCCAGGACTTATGTTTATAGCACTAGCATGGGATCCAGGAAGGTCTTAGAAGGATGTGGCTACCCCTGCAGGTACAGAAAGAGAGGCTGAGATTCCCACTGTGGTATGTGTATGTTAGTCGCTCAGTGGTGTATGACTCCGTGACCCCATGGGCTGCAGCCTTCCAGGCTCCTCTGTCCATGGAATTCTTCAGGCAAGAAATCTGGAGGAGGTTGCCATTCCCTTCTCCAGGGGATCTTCCCAACCCAGGGATTGAAGCCGGGTTTCCTGCCCTGCAGGCCGATTCCTTACCTCTGAGCCACCAGGGAAGCCCACTGGTCTAACTAGTTGATTAAGATGTTGCTCCAGCCATAAAGAAGGGTACCCTGACGTTTTTCCTGCAACATACCCCAGGCCTGCTCTTTGATGATCTTTTATGCTTCAGGCCTGCCTTACATCAGTATTTAGGATGAGCTTTAGAAAGTAGAAAAAACAAGACAAAACAAAAGTAAGAGGCCTTTTAAGAGGCTTTTTCCCAACTGCCTAAAAAAGGAGATATTCAAATGAGAAACTGCACATTTAGTGGCAACTTCAAAAGAGTAGCTTGTAACGGCTATGATTCAGGATGCTTCTCAGAGCTTCAGGAAACCCTACTAACACATCAGCATATTAACTAAGGAGGATTACACATTTTAAGAGCAAAGGCATCTCTAAATCTTTTTACTCGTATTTTGTCTTCACTGGAATAAAGTTTATGGCAGCAAAGTAGTCCTATGGCAGATTAGTTTTCAGAAATGTGTAATTAAATGCAGAAATAGCAAGTACAAATTAGCAGGCAAAAATATTGTTGCGATTAGTTTTGGTTTTTAGTCTTCAAATTTCCAAAAATTCAGTACTTCCCTTTGTACTCTTCGGCAGCTTTTGGTTAGAAATGTTTACTTGTCTTTTGTTCTGGTTCATCTATTTATGATAGCATTTTATCCTTATTGAAATAGGCTTTTAAATATTGTTCAAGGAGCAGTACACTGTCTAGGGTGATAGATTAATTACCTTGTTTTCCCCTTAAGGGAGCCTAGTAAGAATTTGAAGATGTACTGGTGCTGAGAGCTTACCCCTAAGGTCTGTGTGTTCTACCAAAAATAATGAAAAAAGGAAATGCATCCCTGCTATTCACGCTCAGGATACGCAGCTTTGATAATACCAGTCTGTCGTTTCAGATAAGATTAAAAAAAAAAAATCAGTCAGAAAAGAAAGAAGAAAGCAAATGAAGGGATTTTATCCACAGAACCTGCTGCAGGAAATAATATAGTGATAATGAAAGCATAACATGAAGGTACCTTCAGCTGTACCTTGCTTTCTGTTTTTTCCTTCCTTGGAAAAGGCAATACCTTTTTCAAATGGAAATATCAAAAGGTTTTTTTTTTTTTTAATCCTATCACTTTGTCATTTACTTCTGATTAGTATTTAATTAATTCCACTGCAACCTCAGGGGGAAAATTAGGATATGTTACAGGGATTTGTGGATTCCCCTCCCAGTAGTTGGAGCAACAGAGTTGGTTGACCTGAATGCTCTGTGCTGCGTGCCTTACAGTAACTCACACGTAAGTCTTTGCTGTAACCGTAGCCAGCAGAGCATAAACCCGTTGCTGTCTTCAAAGCTCTTTCTCGTTGCATTTTACTGTGTTTAAGCCCAGTATAAGCAATACAACCATCAATAATAAATTTATGAAACTTATGACCCTACCAGGCAATAGATAGTAAATATAAAAGTATGTTAGTTGTATTCTTAGATGAATTCTGGAATGAAAGCTCACAGTCTCTGGACTGGCTGTTGGAATATACAATTTCTGTGTCATAATTCGAATTTTGGCATACTTAAATACAGTTTCTTCATCTGTAGGCTAGAGTAACCATAACTTGCCAAAAAAATTTTTTTAATAAAATAGTCTCTTTCTTGAAGTAAAATCTATTCCCTAGTGGCTCAGTGGTAAAGAATCACCTACAATACAGGAAATTGCCTGCAATGCAAGAGACATGGGTTTGAACCCTGTCTGAAGGTGCTCTGAAGGAGAAAATGGCAATCCACTCTGTATACTTGCCTGGAGAATTTCATTGACAGAGGAGCCTGGCAGGCTACAGTCCATCAGGTTGCAAAGAGTAGGACACGATTGAGCAACCAATTCCCCTGTTATCCTGAAATCCCAAGTCCCACCTGCTTGACCACCTCGCTTTGTCCCCACAATAGTCCTGATGTGCCTCCAAGAAATTGTATAATTCCAAGGAACATAGTGTGAGAACCACAGGACTAGATGGTCTTCGTGGTATCCCTACAAATTCTGCGTTTTCTCCACTGTACTTAATTTTGTTGTATAGTATCTCTTATACATTTTTAACATTAATGTCATAAAGGGTCTCTTTATGCCTCAATAGTTTTAAATATATTTTTTGCCTTCATTAAAATACTTATCCTTGTCTTCTGATTTCGTTTAGTTAGTTAGTGAACTATTTTGATCACTGTGAAGTGTAGATAAGTATTTTAATCCCATAGCAATTTTTTGTATAGCTCATAGTGTGACTTGCCTTTCACTAAAACTCAGGATCACACACCACTTAGCGAGTGAACAAACAGCAAAAACTAAGAATTCATGGACTAATTCACCAGCATTTATTGCATATCAGTTTTATGAAAGATACTGTATTAGAAATGAGGATGTAAAAATAAATAAGACATTGTGCCACCTTTGAGGAACTCATTGTCTGGCCAGGGAGAAAAACAAGAAAGCAGATCACTATGATACATTAAGGCCTTCGGAAGCATCACTACAAACAAAGCTAGTGGCGGTGATGGAATTCCAGTTGAGCTATTTCAAATCCTGAAAGATGTGCTGTGAAAGTGTTGTATTCAACATGCCAGCAAATTTGGAAAACTCAGCAGTGGCCACAGGACTGGAAAAGGTCAGTTTTTCATTACGATCCCAAAGAAAGGCAATGCCAAAGAGTGGTCGAACTACCGTACAATTGCACCCATCTCACATGCTAGTAAAGTAATGCTCAAAATTCTCCAAGCCAGGCTTCAGCAGTAGGTGAACCATGAACTTCCAGATGTTCAAGCTGGTTTTAGAAAAGGCAGA
>SJYA01005170.1:11062-26996 GCA_006410615.1 Neotragus moschatus
TGAACCGTGAACTTCCAGATGTTCAAGCGGGTTTTAGAAAAGGCAGAAGAACCAGAGATCAAATTGCCCACGTTCGCTGGATCATCGAAAAAGCAAGAGAGTTCCAGAAAAACATCTATTTCTGCTTTATTGACTATGTCAAAGCCTTTGACTGTGTGGATCACAATAAACTGTGGAAAATCCTGAAAGAGATAGGAAAAACCAGACCACCTGACTTGCCTCTTGAGACATTTGTATGCAGGTCAGGAAGCAACAGTTAGAATTGGACATGGAACAACAGACTGGTTCCAAATAGGAAAAGGAGTACATCAAGGCTGTATATTGTCACCCTGCTTATTTAACTTATATGCAGAGTACATCATGAGAAATGCTGGGCTGGATGAAGCACAAGCTGTAATCAAGATTGCCAGGAGAAATATCAATAACCTCAGATATGCAGATGACACCACCTTTCTGGCAGAAAATGAAGACCTAAAAAGCCTCTTGATGAAAGTGAAAGAGGAGAGGGAAAACATTGGCTTAAAGCTCAACATTCAGAAAACTAAGATCATGGCATCCAGTCCCATCACTTCATGGCAAATAGATGGGGAAAGCATGGAAACAGTGTCAGACTTTATTTTGGGGGGCTTCAAAATCACTGCAGATGGTGACTGCAACCATGAAATTAAAAGATGCTTACTCCTTGGAAGGAAAGTTATGACCAACCTAGACAGCATTTTAAAAAGCAGAGAGAATACTTTGTCAACAAAGGTCCATATAGTCAAGGCTATGGTTTTTCCAGTGGTCATGTATGGATGTGAGAGTTGGACTGTGAAGAAAGCTGAGCACTGAAGAATTGATGCTTTTGAACTGTGATGTTGGAGAAGACTCCTGAGAGTCCCTTGGACTGCAAGGAGATCCAGCCAGTCCATCCTAAAGGAGATGAGTCCTGGGTATTTATTGGAAGGAATGATTTTGAAGCTGAAACTTCAATACTTTGGCCACCTGATGTAAAGAGCTGGCTCATTTGAAAAGACCCTGATGCTGGGAAAGATTGAAGGCTGAAGGAGAAGGGGATGACAGAGGATGAGACGGTTGGATGGCATCACCGACTCAATGGACATGAGTTTGGGTGAACTCCAGGAGTTGGCGNCCACCTGATGTAAAGAGCTGGCTCATTTGAAAAGACCCTGATGCTGGGAAAGATTGAAGGCTGAAGGAGAAGGGGATGACAGAGGATGAGACGGTTGGATGGCATCACCGACTCAATGGACATGAGTTTGGGTGAACTCCAGGAGTTGGCGATGGACAGGGAGGCCTGGCGTGCTGCAGTTCTTGGGGTCGCAAAGAATCGGACATGAATGAGTGACTGAACTGAACTGAACTGAAGTGCTGAGTGCCAGCCTCACATATCCAATTTCCTGAGCAATCCATGCACTTGGATGTCTAATAAGAATATCAGATGAAATCCATCTAAATCATGACTCTTGATATATCACAAACAGAATCGTTCACATCTTTTCCTCTCTAAGTTTTCCTTTGTCACTCTTCTTGATGCAGTGGTTCAAGCCAGCGATTTAGAAGTCACTTTTAATTTCTGTCCTTTAGTCACTCCATGCATCAGACTTATCAGCTAGTCTTTTTTAAAAAAATTTCATTAGTTTATTTATTTTTTAGTGCACTAGTTTTTTTGTTGCCAGGCATGGACTTTCTCTAGTTGCAGTAAGCAGGGGTGATTCTCTGGTTGCAGCGTGTGGGCTTCTGCCTCTGGTGACTTCTCTTGTTGCAGAGCGTGGACTTTAAATTGTGGGCTTGATAATTGCGGTACTCGGCCTTAGTTGCTCCGCAGCATATGGAATCTTCCTGGATCAGAGATCCGAAGAACCCCTGTCTCCTGCATCGGCAGGCAGATTCTTACTGGAACACCAGGGGATTCTATCCTAAAATAGATTTTCGCTTGATCCACGATTCTGCGCCATGCTAGTCCAAGTCACCATGGTGTTTCACCTGGTGAATGCAGTAGTCTCTGTCTGGCCTCATCTTGCCCCCAACCCTTCACGATATCCTGTGTCTTTCGAATAGCAGTGAAGGTGTATTATGTAGCGTATGAGTTGGCTACTTCCAAAGAGGCAAGAATAGTTTGTCTTAGAGAAAAATAAATGGTTCTCTTGTTCAGGTATAGGACAAGCTGGTGGTTCCATGAGGTCATCATACTAGATGAAGAAAAAGAATCAATCAGAATTCCATACCCATTCGTGGTCAAAACTCTAAGAAAGCTAGAAATACAAGAAAATGTCCTTAACTTGATTATAGATATCTACAAAAAAGCATTATACCTAATGATAAAATTCTCAATGTTTTAACTCTAAGGTTCAGAACAAAGTGTGTAATTCTCTCCTTCCACTCCTGTTCAACTTGTGACTGGAGGCAGGGTCTATAAGACAAAAGAAAGGAGAGGGGAGGAGAGGAGAGCAGAGCAGAGAGGAGAGGAATACAAGCCATAAAGGTTGGAGATAAGTAATACTCTCCATGTTCACAGGCATTATCACCCATGTAGAACATCCCAAAGACACTACAAAAAGCTACTAAAAAATATATATATATATATATACAGAATCAACTGTATTTTTATATACTAGCAACAGTTTGACAATTTAAAATATCATTTATAATTGCATCCAAATAATGAGATACTTAGATATACATATATCCAATAAAATATGTTATATATTTGCATTCTGCAAAATTTTAAAAACTACTAATTGAAACTTAAAACATTTACATACATAGATATACCATGTTCATCAGCAAATAGATTCAGAGTTGTTGTGAGGTCTTCTAAAATTGATGTCCAAGTTTAATCTGTGGAGAGAAAGAAAACATGGGGCAATTAACTGTAAGGAAGATCCTGGCTGATAAAATCAAGAGTATAAAACAAGTATGTTATATATCAAGTTGGAGGGATGTGTACTGGTAAGAATCAATTTCAGCTTTTTTTATGAAGCTGAAAAGAAGGTGAGCAAAATCAAAAGGAGGACAGTACAGGAATTTAAAAAATGGAAGCTCCCACTTTTTCTTAAAGAGTATTATTTGGTGTCATTTTCTGCTAGTAAGTTGTTGGTAAGCTTAATGAATTGGAATCTCAAGGACACAAGCTAAGGTCTGAAATAGCTTGGTGGACGGTATGCGATAGGAACAGTGAGAAATGAATGATGAAATTAAGGAACAGCACTGAGGTCAAATGAGGTTAAAAGTTGCTGTCTTCTTCAGTTGATGGTTCTCAGTTAAGATACAGTCTGGAGTTACAAGCCACACTGTCATTTGAAAAGGAATAATTAATATAGGGAGATTTAACAAAGAGGGATTTGCTTGTAAGAGGGTATAAAAGAGAATTCTAAAGACTATTCTAGGCTGAGGGAAAGAACTCAAGAAAGGAACAAACTTGGAAAGGCTCTCTTTCCCGTTTGAGGTTTAGACCTCATTGGAAAAGGTGTGTCTGAAACTCAGTGGAGCCGGCAGAGAATTCCCGGGATTGCCCCAGACCAGAATTGGTTCATGGTGGTAGGACAGAGCTGATTATGTGGAAGTGTCAGCCAAGACTAGCTTCCCTGGTGGCTCAGATGGCAAAGCATCTGCCAGCAATGTGGGAGACCCAGGTTCAGTCCTTGGGTTGGGAAGATCCCCTGGAAAAGGGAGTGGCAATCCATTCCAGTATTCTTGCCTGGAAATTTCCATGGATTGGAGCCTGGCGGGCTACAGTCCATGGGGTTGCATGGAGTCAGACAGGACTGGGCATGCCTGCATGCATGTCAGCCAAGACTAGCTAGCTGGGAGCACCCCCTCTGGGCTGCCAGCGAGCCCAGGCTGGTGGGCGGGGCATTGTGTGCAGAAATCCCTCTTGGGTTCTGACTGGCAAGCAGGGCAAGCAGGAATCTTCTTACCAGGGCTGGAAAGCTGGAAGGTGAGCACCACTAGGTGGCAGAGAGAGTCACCTGCCACTGAATCAAGCTAAGATCCTTCCTACTCCAGGGTACCTCCAGAGCCATCTATGGTAAAACTTAACATTGTGCCGGCTGGCAAAGGAGAAATATTCTAGTATCACAGGTGGGCAATGGAAAGTACATTCAGAGCTACTTGGCATGACACTGATACAGGAAGCAGTTCCTGACTTTGTACTGCAACCTTATTAACAATTTCAGGGATTTCATTTCCTTTTAAGTCACGTGCAAATACGTATGCTAATTTTTAAATTAGATGGCTTCCCAGGTAGTGCTACTGGTAAAGAATCTGCCTGCCAGTGCAGGAGACTCAAGAGACGCAAGCTCAATCCTTGGGTTGGAAAGATGTCCTAGAGTAGGAAATAGCAACCCACTCCAGTATTCTTGGCTAGGAAATCCCATGGACAGAGGAGCCTGGCAGGCTACAGTCCATGGGGCCATTAAAGAGACAGACATGACTGAATGACTGAGCACATTGTTGAATACAAGAGGAAAACGACTTATAGACTGTGAAGCTAAGAAGAGAAAGATTATGATTCAAGTCCTGTTAGGACTCGTGGTCAACAGGCCTTAGGACATAAGCAATTCAAAACCGTGTTTGCTACACTTGGATAAAATGACACATTTTGGCAGAATTTTGCAGTTTACAATTTCACATTCCAGGGTGTAGCCACTGAACTGTTCCGACACAGAATTAGCATCTCTAGTTAATATTATGTAAAATAGAGGCCCATGAGGCGGAGCCCTAGGAGATGGTTTCTGGTGAAGCAAATAGTATTTTTAGGACCAGACCGGATTTTTCCTTTAGGGTCCACATGGCACTAAGCAGATGGTGCTGTGGGCGGCTGTGGTTTAAGATCTGAGGCAGTTCATCAAGACCCTGGGTCTTGTCCTAGTCCCGCCCTGGAGGCAGTGATGGCTGCAGGCTGGTCCAGGCAACAAGACAGGGTGAGCCATCCCTGTAGGCCAGCCCTGCTGGATCCTGCAGACTGGCAGCACCCTCAACTAGACTGCAGGGCAGCTGGGAACTCAGCCTGCTGGCATCTTCAGAATCAGCATAATCGTGCCTATTTTAATCTGGAAAGGGCTTGGAGCTTTTTTCTCCCCATAGTGCTCTTTAGTTGTTTTCTTTTTCAAAATATCTTTTATTTGTTTGGCTGCATCGGATCCTAGTTGCGACATGAGGGATTTTCTTTGTATCATGCAGGATCTTTCGTTGTGGCATGTGGGTTTAGTTGCTCCCGGGTATGTGGATCTTAGCTACCAGATCAGGGATCAAACCCTAGTCCCCTGCATTGCAAGGTGGATCCTTAACCTCTGGACCACCAGGGAAGTCCCTTTAGTTCTTAAATGTGTAAAAGTGTTGAATCTCCCCTTCCCCAGAGGTCCCCTTTTGTAATTGTTCTTTAATTTCCCATGGTCTGTGATTAGGCTGCATTTATCTAGAAACTTGCATTCTGGTTGGTTGATGGCTAGGGAGGAGAGAGAAAGTCATTTAACATGTGCTCATTTTTTCCAGAAAAATAATTCTATATTTTCTTTCATAGAAATTTCTTACTCCCAGCATCTGTATTACCAAACTCACTTTCATAATTTGATCCCATCCCCCCTTTTCTCATTCATTCTGTATGTCAGTCTCCTGTCCCATTTATTTCATATTGATTCGATCTTGTCTTATTTTTGATTTATTAATTTATTATTATTAATTAAGAAGCACTCCAGATTCTACTATATCATGAACGTATGTACATATAAAATTAAAAATTATCTCCAGCATCACTGTAATCCCCTCCCTGGTGAGCTTTATGAAAAATTTCCTGTACGTTCTTTTTTCTGTTCCTATGCAGTCATGCACATACATAGTATTTGTGAGTGGTGTGAGTTTCACCAAAACATGTTGCAAACTTCGTTTTCAACTTGCTCCACTTTGTTTTGACCATTGCACGATGATCCTTTCTGTGGCTGTTGCACGTTTATCTCACCAGTCCTGAAAATTGCTAGTTTTTTATCGTCATAGAGGGCAGCCTCCTGATTTATACCCAATACTTTGTGCACTCATACATTATCTCTGCAAAAACAATTCCTAGAAGGTGACTACTAGGTGCCCTTTGATCATGCTTATAGATTTTGGCCAGCCATCCTCAAAAAATGTTGAGCCAGTTTTTGCTCCGTCGGCAATGGTGCAGGAGCTCTCCTGTCCCGCTTTTAACGCCATCATCACTCATTCTCTCCTGCTCCTGCAGAAGCTGCGCTCCTGTGCACTGGGACCGGTAGGCACTTGAGTTAGTGTCATTGTTTAGCCCATTTTCTGAGATAGGATTGTAGAGGAGGAAAAACATATTTCTGTCTACCCTCCTGA
This sequence comes from Neotragus moschatus, assembly GCA_006410615.1. NCBI lineage: Eukaryota > Metazoa > Chordata > Mammalia > Artiodactyla > Bovidae > Neotragus > Neotragus moschatus. Next base: position 17,399 of record SJYA01005170.1, read on the forward strand.
GTTCTTAGCTGAGACTCCTGCAGTAAAAGACAGATAAACAAGAGAAAAACAGAAGTTCATTAACCTGTCTGCCTCCTGTATATGGGGTGGTAACCAGGGAAAAATGACTAACTCCCCTGACGTGCTTTTGAATGCAGACCTCAGTACCTTCTTAGTAGGAAAAGAGGAGGAGGTCTAAGGCTCTTAGAGGAGAGGGAATGATTTATAGAAAGGAAGAATGGGCCCTGAGAAGAGTGGATGAGAGGTATGAGATTTGTCACTGTTTGGCACTGACTTCTTTTTACTTCTTTTTTAAAATTTACTTCTAATTGGAGGATAACTGCTGTACGATGTTGTGTTGGTTTCAGCTGTCCAACAGCATGAATCAGCCCTAAGTCCCCTTCTGTCCACTCCCTCTCCCACCTCCCTCCCACCTCCCGCTCCGTCCCCTCCTCTAGGTCACCACGGAGCGCTGGGCTGAGCTCCCTGCATCACAGAGCAGCTAACCATTAGCTATCTCTTCTACACATGGTAAAGTACATGTTTCAAAGCTACTCCCTCCGTTTGTCCCACCCTCTCCTTCCCTCTCTGTTTCCATAATTCTGCATCCCTTCCTGCCCTTCCAATAGGTTCATCAGGACCAGTTTTCTAGATTCCATATATATGTGTTAATACACGATACTTGTTTCTTTCCTTCTAACTGACTTCACTCTGTGTAACAGGCTCTAGATTCATCCATGTCACTGGAGCTGACTCAAATGCATTCCTTTTTATGGCTGAGTAATATTCCATCGTATATGTAATATTCTGTTCTGTCTATGGAGCATGTCTTCTTTATCCATTCATCTGTCAATGGGCATTTAGGTCACTTCCATGTCCTAGCTATCGTAAATGCTGCTGCAATGAACGTTGGGGTACACGTGTCTTTTTCAATTATGGTTTCCTTGGGGAATATGCCCAGCAGTAGGATTGCTGGATCATATGGTAGTTTTATTCCTAGTTTTTTTAAGGAATCTCTGTACTGTTCCCTATAGCAGCTGTATCAATTTACATTCCACTGGCAATGTCCACTTCTAATCTCCCTTCCTGTTGTAAGAGTCACTCTCCTCTGGCTGATGAAACTTTTTCCAGGGAGGCAGTCTAGGACAATTGAATTCCTCGTGGAGGATCTGTCTTTAGGCCACGAGTTCAGAGAAAGCCTCTCTTGCATTTGCTATTTTTTAAGAGCCTACAGCATAAAAAAATAATCAGTATGCCAGAGTGGTGTCTTTTGAAGTGTTGTGTTCCGCTAACCCTTCAGAATAAACCCAGCGAAAGCTTATTTCCTAGTTTAGATAATTGCCACAGTATCATCCTGCCTTGGAGACAGTAGTCAGCCCAGACCTTCCTGGGAGTTATTATAACACACGCGATGTGGGTAGTGAGGTCTCGGCTGCCTCACTAAATTAAAGCAGGGTCGGTTTTCTTCATCCTGCGGAATGCAAGATAAAGTTAGGATAGCTTTTTACCTAAATTATATACATTTCCAGACAGAACACTGCCAGACACATTTATAAGATAACAATCAGATAACTGTTACCCATAATTGGCAGTCAAATGCATCTACTACAGCTCCAACCACCCACCACAGGAGCGAAATAAATTTGTTATTTTTCCTTTTTTCCCCAGATGAATAGAAGCCTCAGACTCATTTCAGCTGGATGGAATAAAAGAAAGCCTTCAAGCCAGCAGCTGTCAATAAACCTTTTTTTTTTNTTGGGGGCGGGAGGAGAAGGGGATGACAGAGGATGAGATGGCTGGATGGCATCACTGACTCGATGGATGCAACTCTGAGTGAACTCTGGAAGTCCTGGCGAGCTGCGATTCATGGGGCCACAGAGTCGACACGACTGAGCGACTGAACTGACTAAACTGAACTGAAGATATCAACATGGACTAGGGACTCCAGACTTGAGGAAAACTTTTCCTAACCTGAAAAACTTCATGGAGCACGGACTAATGGTCAGGTGTGACAGACATCACACCTCCAGTGCAAACCCTGTTCCAAAGAGACAAATCTCCATATTTGGGGGTGCATATGTGGGCTTCTCTGGGGGGATCCCTTCACCAGACAAAGGATACCAGAAACGGGTCAGCTCAGAGAATGAGAAACACCAGTACAAAACCCGTCCCCCCAGTTACAACTCTTCACTAGTCCAGCCTGTGACTCTTGTGCCCTCCACAGGAGAATCTGACAGAAAGACAGTGTCTCTGTCTTCCTCCTTGGATATCTCCTTGGACCTCTCCAAAGAAAACAAGAAAAAAAGGGGTAGATCTGGGTGACAGCTTAAATGGAGGCCACATAAGTGTGAACACTAGCTAGGAGCAGGGACAAGCCCTCTCGGGGCCTCTGGCTGCAATCAATGGCACCCTCCTGCCTGGTGAGTAGGCCAGCTTGTCTGGCGCCCAGCTCCAGGGGGCTTCCACCCAGTCTCAGAAGCTGAGCTCTGCTGCACTGTAGAACAAGCAGAAGAGATCATAGGAATGGAAGTCACGGGCTTCACCTCAGGCTATCAGCTGGAAGCATTTAACTGCATCCCCGTGGACAGTGCCATGGCAGTGGAGTGTGATGAACAAGTTCTAGGAGAATTTGAAGAGTTTTTCCAAAGGATCTATGCACTGAATGAAAATGTATCCAGTTTCCGCAGGCCACACAGGAGTTCTGATAAGTGAAGTGAGCAGACAGATGGTAGGACCAGGATGGAGTCACTGCTTGAAATGAGGATAAAGCTGTACTGGTTACCCTTTGTAGTAATTATGACACAAAATGAGTATTAACGGAGAATATTCCTCAGAAAAATAGACTTTGTGAATCAAGGAGGGATTCAGGATCATTGTGTATCAGTGGGCCAGATAAAGTTAGATTTTGCTTGCAAGATTTTGTTTTTCAGGCCTGACAATTATTTTAAGGCAAAAGCCACCCTCTAGCTTGAGTCACCATATAGGCATTTGTCTGCTTTTTTATTTACACTTATATGTTATCCTCAGAGGGAAGATGATAATATATAGATAATATAATGAACTCACCTTTAGATTCTCATAGCATTTGCCCTCACCATAGTTTATGAACTTTTGGGAAAAATGAATATTCAGTAAAAGGTCTCCACCACTGACTGAACAATCTTTGGCCATCCATTAGGTTGATGTGCAAGAAGCACAATGGTCTCCTATAAAAGGCCCATTGGCCTCTGCCCTCAGGCTCCACAGTCAACCCGGCTGTTATGCCATTGGGGCAGTAGATGTCTTGTGCATCCTGATCACAGAGGACATCACATTTGCTGGTTCTTTAATGCAGTTGCCATGACCTCCCACCTCTTTCAGTCAGCCATAACTTTGATGCAGCCCTCAGATTATATGAAAAACCTCACCTCTGGAGGATCCTAGGGGACCCTCAAGGACACTCCCCCCAAGGTTACTATAGTCAGCATCAAGTTCCCTCTGGGGGCAAAACTTTTTATGTGGGCAGATGCTGTTGTCAAAAACTGGGTGTGCTTTCTGGCAATGTTCACTGTATAGAAATCCCTATATGTAAATCACATGTTAATTTATTAAATTTCAGTGGAAAGGAGACATTGTGTATGATGAAATATAAGCAGGGAGTCAGGCTGTCCAGTGTGCAAACTGCAAGGCAATTGATTTAGTTGGATTCCGAGACTAGATGAGGGATAGAATACTATTGGTATGTGTGCAACTGCAAAAATATTAAATTATGTTTTGAAGTCCATTTTCATTTCTGGAGCTCAGATTTCATTTGCTATTGCTGTATACTTTATATACCCAAGGACATCACCTCAGGGTTGCAAGCACTTTAAGGAGAGTTTATGCTTATATCCATGTATTATATAGAAGAATAAAAATTGAGTTTACCTTTAAAAAAATAAATAATCTTCACTACCCAGATAATCACAATAGTGTGATCACTCACCTAGAGCCAGACATCCTGGAATGTGAAGTCAAGTGGACCTTAGGAAGCATTGCTACAAACAAAGCTAGTGGAGGTGATGGAGTTCTAGTTGAACTATTTCAAATACTAAAAGATGAGGCTGTGAAAGAGCTGCACTCAATATGCCAGCAAATTTGGAAAACTCAGCAGTGGCCACAGGACTGGAAAAGGTCCATTTTCATTCCAATGGCAAAGAAAGGCACTGCCAAAGAATGCTCAAACTCCTGCACAATTGCACTCATCTCACATGCTAGTAAAGTAATGCTCAAAATTCTCGAAGCCAGGTTTCAGCAATACACGAACCATGAACTTCCAGATGTTCAGGCTTTTTTTTAGAAAAGGCAGAAGAAGCAGAGATTAAATCACCAGTATCTGCTGAATCATCAAAAAGCAAAGAAGTTCCAGAAAGACATCTATTTCTGCTTTATTGACTATGCCAAATCATTTGACTGTGTGGAACAAAATAAACTGTGGAAAATTCTGAAAGAGATGGAAATATTAGACCACCAGACCTGCCTCTTGAGAAACCTGTATGCAGATCAGGAAGCAACAGTTAGAACTGGACATGGAACAACAGACTGGTTCCAAATAGGAAAAGGAGTACATCAAGGCTGTATATTGTCACCCTGCTTATTTAACTTATATCCAGAATACATCATGAGAAATACTGGACTGGAAGAAGCACAAGCTGGAATCAAGATTGCTGGGAGAAATATCAATCACCTCAGATATGCAGATGACACCACCCTTATGGCAGACAGTGAAGAGGAACTAAAGAGCCTCTTGATGAAAGTGAAAGAGGAGAGTGAAAAAGTTGTCTTAATGCTCAACATTCAGAAAACTAAGATCATGGAATCCGGTCCCATCACTTCATAGAAAATAGATGGGGAAACAGTGGAAACACTGGCTGACTTTATTTTTCTGGGCGCCAAAATCACTGCAGACGATGATTGCAGCTATGAAATTAAGAGATGCTTACTCCTTGGAAGCAAAATTATGACCAACCTAGACAGACAGCATTTTCAAAAGCGGAGACATTACTTTGCCAACAAAGGTCCATCTAGTCAAGGCTATGGTTTGTCCAGTGGGCATGTATGGATGGGAGATCTGTACTATAAAGAAAGCTGAGTACTGAAGAATTGATGCTTTTGAACTGTGGTGTTGGAGAAGACTCTTGAGCATCCCTTGGACTGCAAGGAGATCCAACCAGTCCATCCTAAAGGAGATTGATCCTGGGTGTTCACTGGAAGGAGTGATGTTGAAGCTGAAACTCCAATACTTTGGCCACCTAATGTGAAGAGCTGACTCATTTGAAAAGACCCTGATGCTGGGAAAGACTGAGGGCAGGAAGATAAGGGGACGACCAAGGATGAGATGGCTGGATGGTATCACCGACTCGATGGACACGGGTTTGGGTGGACTCTGGGAGTTGGTGATGGACAGGGAGGCCTGGCATGTGGCAGTTCATGGGGTTGCAAAGAGTTGGACACGACTGAGAGACTGAACTGAATGTAACTGAGACAAGGATGTCATCCATGTGATCAGTTTGGTACAGTTTCTATGACTGTGATTTTCATTCTGTCTGTCCTCTGATTAATGACAAAGTCAAGAAACACATGGAGTAATAGGCAAATCTGGCCTTGGAATACGGAATGAAGCAGGTCAAAGACTAATATAGTTTTGCCAAGAAAATTCACTGGTCATAGCAAACACCCTCTTCCAACAACACAAGAGAAGACTCTACACNCAATTCTTCAGTGCTCAGCTTTCTTCACAGTCCAACTCACATCCATACATGACCACTGGGAAAACCATAACCTTGACTAAATGGACCTTTGTTGACAAAGTAATGTCTCTACTTTTTAAAATGCTGTCTAGGTTGATCATAACTTTCCTTCCAAGGAATAAGCGTATTTTAATTTCATGGCTGCAGTCACCATCTGCAGTGATTTGGAGCCCAGAAAAATAAAGTCAACCACTGTTTCCCCATCTATTTGCCATATAATGGCATTTATTTGCTTATTTTTGGCTGTGCTGGGTCTTCACTGTTGCGCAGGCTTTTCTCTGGCCATGGCAAGCAGGGGCTCCTCTCTCGTGGTGAACAGACTTCTCTTGCTGTGGAGCACGGGCTCTAGGCCCTCAGTCTGCAGTAGTTGGGGCACGTGGGCTCAGTAGTTTCAGGTCCCGGGCTTTAGATCACAGGCTCAGTGATTATGGCTCACGAGTTCAGCTACTCCGTGGCATGTGGGATCTTCCCCGATCAGGAATCCATCCCCTGCCTCCTGCAATGGCAGCTGGCATCTTTACCACTGAGCCACCAAGGAAGCCCTCCACACAACCATTGATCTGCCTTCTGTCACTGTCAATTAGTTTACACGTTCTTAAATTTCATATAAATGCAAAGACAGTATGTACTCTTAGTTTAGGGGGGCGGGGTCTGGTTTTTTCCAGTGAACATAATAACTGTTTTTTGCATTCATCTGTGTTGTTAGTGTCCGTGGTTCATTCTTTATATTGCGGGATGGGATTCCATTGAGTGAATGTACCACGTTCCATTTATCCATTTCCCTATTGATTGACATTCTGGTTGTTTCCAGTTTTGCTGTTTCTGGTTATTACAAGTTAAGCTGCTGTGAATATATCTTTGTGTTGAGAAAGGTTGTCTGTCCCCTTGGGTTTGTACCTGTGGCTACAAAGTTTGGGCCAACCTGTTGGTGCATGTATATCCTGTTTTTTTAAAGTTGATGTATCATTTTACATTGTTATCAGCAATGTATGAGCGAAAGTTCTAACTTCACATCTTTGATTTTAGACATTTTTGGAGTGTAATGATATCTCTCAGCAGTTTTAATTTGCATTTTCTAATTACTGGACATTTTATTATATTGAATTATTTGGGGCAGTTTTTCATACCATCCCTATGTCTTCTTTGAGAAAGTATTCTTTCAAATCTTTGGCTCATTTTTTCTTTTATTGGATTACTTTGCCCCCCCCCACCCCCCACAATCATTGAAATTTGAGAATTCTTTATATAGACTAGATATGAACTCTGTCAAATGTATGATTTGCAAATATTTCTTAGTTNCCATCCCTATGTCTTCTTTGAGAAAATGTTCTTTCAAATCTTTGGCTCATTTTTTCTTTTATTGGATTACTTTGCCCCCCCCCACCCCCCACAATCATTGAAATTTGAGAATTCTTTATATAGACTAGATATGAACTCTGTCAAATGTATGATTTGCAAATATTTCTTAGTTTCTTTTGAAGAGCAGAACTGCATAATTTTGACGAAGTCCAAAGAAATTTTGACCTATCCTGTAGCCACAAAGATATTTTTCTGTTATTTTTTTTTCCTGAAGTTATAGTTTCAGGTAGGTCTGTGATTCCTTTTCAATTAATTTTTGTATGTGATGACAGGAAGCGATCACAGTTCCTAATACAGCTATCCTGTTCCAGCACAATTCATGGAAACATTCATCCTTTCTCCCCTGAACTGCCTTTGAAACTTCAACTGGGAATCAACAATCAGTCCTAGTAAACTCAGCGCCTCAGGTATTATGAGGCTTTCTACTCCGGCTGTTGGGCAAAGTACACTGTTCTCCCGGTGTGAATTCTGGGCGTTGTTCCCTCTGATCAATTGAATGGTCGTTTTTCTCGTGTGGGGTAGTTTCCTTATCTTTGTNTCATCCTTTCTCCCCTGAACTGCCTTTGAAACTTCAACTGGGAATCAACAATCAGTCCTAGTAAACTCAGTGCCTCAGGTATTATGAGGCTTTCTACTCCGGCTGTTGGGCAAAGTACACTGTTCTCCTGGTGTGAATTCTGGGCGTTGTTCCCTCTAGTCATCTGAATGGTCGTTTTTCTCGTGTGGGGTAGTTTCCTTCTTTATACACTGATCATTAATTTACTGAGTCACCAGTTGAGATCTTTAGTTTTCTCTCAGTACAAATATTTCCTCTCTGATAGCCCACTCTGCAGGTTCTCCCAGCTGCATATTTTAAACTGTTCGAGGTTCCTAAGCTCGCCTTCATTTTTCCTTTCTCTACGTCATGACCTAGAAATTTTCTCCAGATGGTAAATTAGAGCAGTCGTAGATTTCACCTTATTTGTTTCCTGTTTGTCAGGAGTCACTGTCCTTTACTGCCTGGTATTTAAATACTTGAGAGCCATTTTCTACATTTTCTTTATTCTGTCTTTATTGCTTAATCTTGGCTAGGAGCATGACTGTTTCTTAATATCTCTTAGCATTCAGCCTGCTGCTAGGTACATAGTGAATAGTCCTCAGAGACTGACTGTAGTCATTTACGTAGACGATTTACAGATAAATGGGTGGTGTGTAAGTGAAAGAAAACAAATGTTGAATGGGTATGACAGTAAGTAAGAAATGTCACAGGCCAGAGCATTTCTGATCAGGCTTTTCTGGGGTCTTCCTGGACTGCACCTTGCCCCAGCCGATCACTCAAGGCACCAGGGCCTCTGAATTTGACCTGTTTCCAGCACTGCCGAACAGCAGAAGCAGTATGGGTGTGTAACTACTTAATTTGTTACCTAACCTGATTGAATCAAAACCAGTGGGAGAGGCATCAAGTCACCACCCCTCTCCCCAGAAAAGTCCCAAAGATAGGCTCAAATTTACATAGCAGACGAAACAGAAATTCACTGGTGCCTTCTGTGTTCCCCTGTACTCTGCTCAGCTTCCTGCCCAGCACCTCCCTCAGGGATGTCTCTCGGCCTCTGATCTGTTCTTCTGCGAGAGAGATGGCTACTTTTGGATTAATCCATTTTCATTGTCCTCTTACTTTGAATTCTGCGTTCAGGCAGGGGATCGTTCTTCACTTGTGCCTACTTGCTCCTACCAGTTATTAGAGCTTCTTTGTATTTTATTTTATCACCTATGCCTTTCAAAATTTTATAAGCCCAGAAATTGAATCACAATTTAAGGAAAGAGATTCTGGAAATTGTCAAAGGAAACTAGCAGGTTATTTCCCACATGAGACTGTTTTTTAAAAAAAAAAAAAAAAAAAAAACCCACTCCAGCATTGACAATATTTGAGCTGCTTTTCCTCATTAATAACTCTAGTCTTGCTAAAGCCTAGGTTCCTCTCCTATCAGTTTACCAACAGGTTTAAGGAAAGACGTTGAACCCACAGTCTCATTATCTTTGTGTTTTTCCTTATTGCTTCTTCCTAATTTACCTTCTTCCTGATTTAAGGTAAGGAAAGGCAGTTAGTTGTAAAACAGGAGAATCTTTGTGTCTGACTGTAATAATCACAAACTTATGTAACACAATTAATTTGAGGTTATATTAACTAAGATTCAACCTAAAGAGGGTTAGCTAACTGCACAGCTGAAAATGCTGGAAAGTGGTTTTAGCCTTGCATGAACCTGTGTGACTAGTGAAATAGCCCTTCAGAATCGGACAGGTGGACTGGAAAGTAGGTGACCTTATTTTCTTTTCTTTTATACTCACAGAGGTGTTGAGATTATCTCACAAAAACTCTTGTAGTGTTTAAGCTGATGATGTTTTCGGTAGTTGTCAAGATAGTAGAACTTTAAAACATTGCATTAAGCGTGTCATTCTGCTGGTTCCATCACCAAACTTCATCTTCAGGTTAGTGTCATCTCGTGCTGACTTTT